>BQNB010026595.1:25721-54383 GCA_026074375.1 Tanacetum coccineum | reverse complement strand
CAAGATCATACCTATTCCCTTCATCACAATTACAATCCAATCTCCACATCCCTTCATCAATCACATGACTCGAAAACTTTAAAAAAGATCTTAGATTTTTCGTGTTGCATATTCAATTAATGACCAAATAAAAATCAAGAACATGAAAGGAATAATCATCATAGATCTATGTTGAGGTATGAACCCTCATTCGATTTATGAAAATAAATAAAGAACTTAACAAATCTGTTAAATTCAATCTTTCGTTTGGATTGACACTCAATAAGGAAACCTACCCGAGACCCTATCAAAGGACCTTGAAGTCACATGTCTTATGTTTTCTTCGTGGTTGAAACCAAGATAAATAAGGGGAGTTTTGGTTTTGCTATGGAGTGATAAGGGAGATTAATGAGATGGTTTTTTTTATAAGATTGGATCTAAAGAGAGATGTGATGGATGTTTGTGTGACTACGTATAAATGGAGATGGAGAGAAACCTATATCTGGTTTTGAAATGATGTAAAAAGGGGCGGACACAACGATGTGTGTGTTTAGGGTTAGGGATTTGCTATACCCTAATAATATAGGGTATGAGATTTTATATCCCTAATTATATGGATTAGATCAAATTATTTGGTGGCAACCGGCTTATCACAAATTAAATGGGCCAAGTTTACAACTTGTATGGCAGCAAGGATTTTCACAAATGGTGTGGGTCGAGAATTATGCTTGGATCCAAACTTCAAAGGTTGATCACGCTATAATGTTAGACCAGGTATAGCCATAAACTGATGGGCCGAATATTAAAGTGTTAGTGTGATGGGCTGAATTATTTTTTATTGGGCTGGTGTTAAAGTTGATAGTGAGTCCGGTTAATGGAGTATGCCAGGTACTAATACACTATCATGACAAGTTTGACTAGACAATGTTTGTTCATTAACGACATTAAAAAAAAACACGTGTCATAGTTTAACGATATTCAAACAACAACACAACAAACACAATACATAACACTCAAACAATCCGAATAAGATTCACTAAAATGACAAACGACTAAAGATTCAGATTACGATGACAAGTGATCACGGAGTTGATTTGGTATCTCTTATTTGAGATTGAAGTGGGTTTCACAAAGGGGTCTACGTATATCATCATCGAGACTTCCTTCTATTTTCTACCCCTTTTCTTCAAACCCAATCTATCGATTGATAACTTGCTTGAACGTATACAGCTATGATTAAAACTTAGATTATCTAGTTATTTCCTGATTGAAGGAGTTACATTGTAGTGCTCACGGGTTATAGCTATCACTTAAAGGAGTTATATTGTAGTACTCAGTGTCACACGCAGAAGTCGATGTGGATAATTTCAAGAGGTGTTGTACTTCTTATACTTTTCTCTGGTATGAGTAAAGAGTAACTTATAGATTTAATCTTGCACCATTCTTCAATCAATAACAGTGTAAGATTAAGTAACAAATTTGGGGGATTCTACTTCTTTTTCAAGTTTGGTATATCGGGTTTACTTGACCAAGTGATCACAACAATAGCCGACAGAATACGAGGTTGGTAAGTTAGCCAGAGAGTTTAAAGGTTGAGATGTAATCAGCAATTCTCATGGGATATTATTATGCTATTCCAAGACAATGGTACTTCACAGTCTAAGCAAAATTCTCAAAGTTCTTCAATGTCATTCATATACAAGACCTTGATTATACCAAATTTTCTTGATTCTTTCTTATCCCTCTACGGTTTCTGAAGACAAGAGGTAATGGTGTGGTTTGGATTCTCAAGATTTATGCTAAGGACAAGAGCTTCTCGAGGTATATTGCCAACAAACAAGATGCTTCCGAGAGTTCGCAACCATCATAGGGGAAAATGTGTACATCCGGGACATAGTTAACTTTGATGTTACCGTGTCAACTTCTAGGGGGAAGTAGTGTATACTACTTTACTTAGTATGGTTTATGAAGTATTCTGCATACGTGAGAAGAATTGTTGTTGATTTCTCGCATGTACCCCCGAACGAATATTCACCAAGCCTTAATGACAAGAAGCAGTAGTATTTGGTATAGTTTTTCTTCTATACAATTCGTCTGTGCACTTTAATGACATATAGAAGATGGTTAAAGCTACATCAAAGTTTTAGAATCTGCTCAAGATAGGGATGTTGGTTACTTCGCCAAAAAAGAGTCTATGAAGAAAGCTTTTCAAGACATGCTTAATGAATTAGGGGAAGTTAATCCAGTTCATGCATACTACAATGGTTCCTGTACAAGTAAAGACAATGAAGATCCAAGCTGGAGTACAAGTTTTAAGACAAGGAGAACTCAGAAGACATCTTCAGCTTTGAAAGACTTTATTTGTGTTGTATTTGTACCTGATAGGAACATTGTAAGTAATTTCGTATGTCTACATATTGGAGGAAGATTGTTAGCCTTAAAATATGGTGACATATCCGGAATTACATTAGTTTATAAATAGTCAAACACGTAGGGACTAGATTAGACTAGTTAGTAAAGTTTAGTTGTGTTTGGACTATAAATACCCCCTCCATACTTCCATGGAGGGGTGAGGATTCATTTTGTATCTCATTAAGTGTGTCTCTTTCTCTTTCTAGAAAACACACATCTTTCCTTTTTCTCTCACTAAATAATATGTCCTTTTTACCGACTCTGAATGTCTTGTTTTGTCTCCTAATTTTAAGTTGCCTGATGAAAGTCAGATACTTCTTAAAATTCCTAGAGAAGGCAATATGAGTTTTGATGTGAAGAACATTGTTCCTAAAGAGAGTTTAACTTACCTTGTTGCAAAGGCTACATTAGATGAATCAATGTTGTGGCATAGAAGGCTTGGTCACATCAATTTTAAGAACATGAATAAGCTTGTTAAAGAAAATCTTGTTAGAGGTTTGCCTTCAAATCATTTTGACTATGACCAAACCTGTGTTGCTTGTCTTAAAGGGAAGCAACACAGAGCCTCTTATAAGTCTAAGGTTTTGAATCGCATTACTAAGCCTTTATTTATACTGCATATGGACTTGTTTGGTCTAACTTTTGTGAGTAGTTTAATGCATAAGAAGTATTGCTTAGTAGTCACTGATAATTATAGTAAGTTTACTTGGGTTTTCTTTTTAGCAACTAAGGATGAAACTAGTGAGATCCTTAAGAACTTTATCAAAGAGATTGAAAACCTAGTGGATAAGAAAGTAAAAATTATCAGATGTGATAATGAGACAGAGTTTAAGAATAAAGTTATGGATGATTTTTGTAACATCCGAGAATTTTTGAAATTTTGAATGATGATTTTACCCTTTGACTTTTAGGGTCTGACTTGACTTTTTGACTTTTGGTCTTTTATTGTCACATAAAAGCGATTACCGCGTAACCGGTAATTTTTCGGAACATATTTAAAAGAGATATATGTTATTCCTAAGTTGATTTATCAAAAACGAGCAGCTAAATCACGTTTTCATTATTCGGACTCTAAAGCAATTTGATGTAAAACGACATTCCTGACAACTTTTTAGTTTTGACCGAGACCCGAAAACAGTCAGAAGGTGACTGAAATGCCCTCGCAAGATTTTAAAAACACAAAAATAATTAAATTATATTTAATTATCACGTTTTATTAAATAAAAATATTTAATAAAATACTTAGCAATTTAATTAAAAGCGTTTGTTGAAAACGCGAATATTCGAGTTGAAATCCATTTTTTTCTTTTTATTTATTTCAGACAAGGCGTAACCGGTTCACAAAATAAATAACAGATATTTTATTAAATGTTATAAAATATTTATGAAATATTATCAAGTGAATACTCATTTTTATCAGAAAAATGATTTGGAAAACAACGGCGCAAGTTTCGCGCGTTGAATCATTTGTTAAGTCGTCCAAACGAGTCCCGAACCGATAGTTATCAAAATTATACTAAAAAGTTACAAAATCTACCCTAAACTAGTTGGACTTGTCACTTTGTTTTAAACTTTTAATATATATAAATACATTATATTTTTTTTATCATTTCTATCTCATATAAACACACACATATAAACCCTCTCTTCTCTCCCAATTATGCGGCCACCTTTTTCCGGTCAGCCGCCGCCTGTCACCACCCAACCGCCGCTAGAAAACTTTTCCGGCGAGTTTTCTGGCGGAGTCCAAAAGTGTTTCTCATCAACCGATCTATCCGATCCCCACACCCACGCTGCCACCACCACACCGACGCCACCACCATCATCATCATCACCATCGCATCGCTACCATCACCACCCAACAGCCACGCACCACCACAAGGGTGCGTTTGGTTTTAAAGATTGCACTAGAGAGTGCGTTTCGTTTTTATGCACCACAAGGGTGCGTCCGTTTTTATGGTTAACAACAGGAGTGTGCTTGGTTTCGTTAATAGCACCAAGGGTGCGTTGGTTCTGTTATGCTACAAGAAAAGGGTGCATTTGGCAGCCCCTCACCACAAGGGTGTGTTTGTTTTCGTGCCTAACACCAAACAAGATGCGTTTGGTTGCGTTTGGTTTTCATAGGCCGCACCAAGGGTGCGTTTGTTTGTTATTAACAGCCCAAGAGGACGTTTGGGTTCGGGTTAACACCATCGAAGGGTGCGTTTGATTCTCTCTCGAGACACCTAGGGTGCGTTCGATTTGATATATGCACCAGCAAGGGTGCGTTCGATGTGAGATTAGCACCATAGGTGCGTTGGTTTTGTTATAAACGTGATTAGGGTGCGTTGGGGTTTTTGCATCAGCTAGGGTCCATTTGGGTTTGTTCGTTCTTAACCTGCGAAAAGGGTGCGTTTGATGTTTTATAAACACACCACGAGGGTGCGCTTTGGTTTTGCATAAGCACCAAGGGTGCGTGTTGTTATAGCGATTAGGATGCGTTTGGTTTGGTTAAAACGCCACAAAGGGTGCGTTTGGGACAGCAGAATCAATAAGGGTGCGTTTGGTTGGCTGCCTAACAGCCAAGGAGTATTTGTTTTGTTGATTAAAAACCACAAAGGGGCGTTTGGCTTAGCAGTTTTGCAATAAGGGAGTGTTTGGGTGTGCAGCAAACTGATTAGGGTGGTGTTTGGATTAACAAAATTGGGATTAGGGTGCGTTTGGTTTGGCAGCTTGGCCAAACGGGGGTGTTTAGTTTGGCAGCTTGGCCAAACGGGGGTGTTTGGTTTGGCAGTTTTGCCAAACGGGGGTGTTTGGTTTAACAGAAAACGACATAGGGTGCGTGTGGGTTTAGAGAGGACAACAAAAAGGGGCGTTTGGTTTAGCGAAACAACAAGGGTTCGTTTGGTTTATACAAATTGACTAATAAAATATACCGAGATTTATAAACTATAAACCGGATATATATAATGGTGGTTTAAAAATGGTTAAATAAATATATTATTTCTTATATCGTTTCCTATTTGATCTCGTATATATATATATATATATATATTCGAAACACGTGAGTGGTTTGAAAAGTGGAATAACGTTAGATTTTATAAATCTGGAAATCGTTTTATAAACGGAAAAATCATGACGAAATATATATATAATTTTCTACATTTATTAATGATTCACCAAAACCTCTATTATTTTGGGAAACTCGGAAAAATGGACTAAGTTATATTTTAAAGATATATTAAAATATAACTATACAATAGCTTAACAACGAATGGAAAATTTTACGTTTACAATTAGACAACTGTTTTAGACACAACCCATCGAGGAAACAAATAATATAAACTTATAAGATATTATTTTATATTTTATAATTGTCAGTTAGAAGATAACACCATAATTGCTGTAAAAACTTTACAAACATCGTTTGTTTAAAATGTAACTTTAAGACGTGTGTCTACTTTTATACAAGAACGTTTTATTAATCTAATTGGTGATTTCTGAAAACGCGTCGAATTGTTTTGCTTCAGTTATATATATTACACACTTTGCGTTACTTTTCAATTTATATTATTTAACCAACCACCAAACTATTACAACTTTAAATCTAAATCTTTTATCAACATGTCGCGTTGATGTGACTATCCATCGGGAAACCCAAATTCATTATCCTAGATTAGTGGGCCTTGGCCGTTAAGATTAGTGCAACTTCTTGATCGAGCCGCTTCGTCTTCCGTTTGTGTTGTGCATACCAGATGTCTATCTGTCAATCGCTCTACATCATCGAGGTGAGTTTATAGCCCCATGTTTGACTGGTTTTACATATATTTTTGGGGTGAGAACATGCTTGTTTACAAATGCATTTACATGGTTGATTACAAATTGGCTTACATACTCATTTACATAGCTTGCTACGGGATACATTGCTTGACTTCATTTTTGGTCACGAGTGCATATTTTACTTTTGAAAAAGGATTACGGATTAGCTTAAGCGGATTGAACTGATGACAAAAACGGTACTGACCGGGTGTTCTTGGAGGGGACACCGGTAACGGGAGTACATATTTTTTTCTTTACTGCCCGGGCGTTCTTGGAGGAGACACCGATAACGGGAGTACATATTTTTACTTTACTGCCCGGGTGTTCTTGGAGAGGACACCGGTAACGGGGAAATAATACCTTTAAATCATGTCCGAGTGTTCTTGGAGGGGACAACTGTGATGGAATATATAAGTCAACGTCACACTTCATGAACTGTAATTCACTTGGAGGTGAGCGCGAATGTTTATGAAATCGATCTATTCGGGTAGTGAACCCCGTCCGGGTGATTAGCTATCACAGGGCAAACGAACGGTATAGGCATTTTGTCTACACGAATGCTAAACATAGATCTATTTCGGATTACAAACCCCTTCGGGTGATTACGTATCACTAAGTAAACTAACGTTATAACATGTCGGATACGATAGTTGGGACTAAAGGGCCCCCAACAAATAAACATTAATTTTTGCTGTTAACATAGTGCATCGGTTTCATAAACTTAGAGTAATTGTAAATCATAGTTTAATATAACTCACATAGAAATTTACTATGCTTGAACAAAGTGGCAAAACATACTTGTAAACAATTTGGTTATTTTGGTGACATTAAATTGATCATGCATTCTTTATAAATCTTTGAGATAAGATTGATACTTTTGGTGACATAAAATGTGTCGTGCATTCTTTATAAATCTTTAGGATTTTTACATGGTACTGTGATGACACAGTGGACAAATACATTCATTTGAAACTTACATTCATATTTAAACTAACTTATGAACTCACCAACTTTATGTTGACCGTTTTAAGCATGTTTTTCTCAGGTGATATAGATACTTGGCTTACTTGAAGTGCATTGGAGTCTATACATTCAAGTTTTTCATGGTGATGCAATTATGGGACAAATGTTATATCAATTTCAAGGAAATCAATGAGATTATTTTTCAAATGACACATTTAGAGATCGTTCTCTTGTATCTAGCGCTGTATATTATGAAGTAACTCCCCCGGACATACTTCCGCTGGGACACGCATTTTTGGGGGGTGTTACAA
Organism: Tanacetum coccineum; assembly: GCA_026074375.1. NCBI lineage: Eukaryota > Viridiplantae > Streptophyta > Magnoliopsida > Asterales > Asteraceae > Tanacetum > Tanacetum coccineum. Next base: position 46,920 of record BQNB010026595.1, on the reverse strand, counting down.
GGAGAATGCCAGAAAGACCTAGAACACAAAGGAGATTGGAAAAGGGCGAGAAGAAAAACACGGGTAATGTTTTAAGAAATGGCAAAAAATATAAATGCTCAAAATGTCAAGAGTTTGGGCATAACAAGAGTACTTGTGATCGGCCTAACCAGGTAAAGTCGACATGCAAAATTTTGTTTCCAATTATTTTGAAACTTATAATTCATCCTTTGTTATTGTGTGTAGGTAAAAGAAAGTTCGCATGTTCCTAAACGCAACAAGAGACAACTTTTTGGACCCAAAACGAGTGTCATTCCAATAACAGTTGCGACAAATGAAACTGCTAGTCAACCGCAACAAGTAACTAACCAAAGTGTCCGAGGGAAAAAAAGAACACAAACTCATGCACGATCTGCTCCCAAAAGGAGTAGAACTGAAAATTTTGGTATTTGCAGCAACTTAAACACAAGAACTCAAGCGACCAGTCAATGCTCAAATTCAACATCTCGACGTAATGACCAACCAACAATGATTCCAGCCAAAGTTGCAAGCTATAGCTCACTAACTACTGGTGCAACGTTCCGGCAGAAGTTACCAACGAAACGACAATGAAAACAATATCATTTCCAATCAACGTGCTTTTTAATATATTTATGGCTTGGTTTGCAACTTTTTGTGTTTGCTCTTGTATGGATTACTAATAGAGTCATATGGAATTTGGTTTGGATGGATAATCTAATATTTTTATGCGTTCGTAAAAGTCATTTGTTAATAGTTTATTTAAGCTTGCTACAAACAAGTGATGACAGATTGGGTCATTTACTGAATGTGAGTCAAATGTATTCCCAGTCAGCAACCTAAATGAGAGGAGTGGCTAATTTGCCCCAACTTTTCAAATCAAGTGGCAAATATGGTCTGTTTTTAAATAGGATGGCAAATTTGATCTTTTCATATATTTATAGTGGCAAATTTGCTTTTTAAACCGTCTTTTTATATATATAAATACATAAAAATAATATATATTTATATGAATTCGGTTTCGGTCTAGATTGCCATAATCATTTCCAAACCGAAAACTGAATATCTAATTCGATTCGGTTCAATTTTGATAATTCGGTTTGGTTACAAATTTAGTTCGATTTTGTCGGTTCGTTTCGTTTGGATTTCTAGTTTCGACCCGAATTCTGAACACTCTTAGCTAATATCCTTGCACTATATTTCAAGTTTTTATTTGGGAAGAAAGGGAAAAGAATAAAGAGAAATCAAAATTTTGTGGTATTTTTAAGTTTTGTTGAGGAAGGAAAGAAAGTGGTGTGAAGGGAAAAGGAAAGTCGGTAATTAACTGTTTGCCTTTATTAGTTTTACTTCGTTATTAGGATGAAAGGCTATGAAAGCTAAAGAAAGAAAACAATGATAAGAAAAATACTGGTCTTCACAACTCGAGCATCAACATTAACAATTTCAGCAAGCTCAAATCTTAATTTCTTTTCTTTCACCTGCGTATCTCGTTTAATTTCATCTAGATAATTTCAAAATAGTATTTAACTTATGTAATTGTCTATAAATCATATAATATATTTGTTAGACATTGAATAAACCCGTTGGTTATGATTTACTATTAAGCGACAATTTATAGAGATTACATGAGATGAAACTCTAACGGACCCTAAGCCTACAAACGGGCTTGGGCTTACTAACATATCTTCTAAAACTAACCCGCAGTCCGAGCGGCAAAATCGCAAGCAATAACTAGTTATTTGATGAAGACATCCGACATCAAGCGGAGACTGATCTTCAAAACAGAAAGTCACGAACTGATAAACCAATGTATCATACGGGATAAACCAAAGTATCCCGATCCAGGATAAACTAAAGTATCCTCTTTTTCATATTGGATAAACCAATGTATCCTCTTTTTCATATTGGATAAACCAATGTATTCGAAACATGATAACCAAAGTATCATCTTTTCATACGGGATAAACCAAGTATCCCGGACCAGAATAAACCAAAGTATCCTTGTCGACTCAGTTCCAACAATCGACTTAAACAATTAAAAAAAACCAATTAATAAAACTACTATAACTTTTTTATAACTAAAAATCCTAAACATTAAGATAAGTGCCTTCTAATTCACCAGAATCAAGTCAATACTTAAACATATCATAATCCAAAAAAATCAATGAAGCAAATCAGATATAACTTTCTATCTTGCAAAATTATAACATCGATTACCGCGTAACCGGTAATTTTTCGGAACATATTTAAAAGAGATATATGTTATTCCTAAGTTGATTTATCAAAAACGAGGCAGCTAAATCACGTTTTCATTATTCGGACTCTAAAGCAATTTGATGTAAAACGACATCCTGACAACTTTTTAGTTTGACCGAGACCCAACATAGTCAGAAAGGTGACTGAAATGTCCTCGCAAGATGTTTTTTTTTTTATGAAACACAAAAATTAATTCAAATTATATTTAATTATCACGTTTTATTAAATAAAAATATTTAATAAAATACTTAGCAATTTAATTAAAAGCGTTTGTTAAAAACGCGAATATTCGAGTTGAAATCCATTTTCTTTTCTTTTTATTTATTTCAACATAAGTTACAAACCAATAAAATTACAGACAAGGCGTAACCGGTTCACAAAATAAATAACAGATATTTTATTAAATGTTATAAAATATTTATGAAATATTATCAAGTGAATACTCATTTTTATCAGAAAAATGATGGAAAACAACGGCGCAAGTTTCGCGCGTTGAATCATTTGTTAAGTCGTCCAAACGAGTCCCGAACCGATAGTTATCAAAATTATACTAAAAAGTTACAAAATCTACCCTAAACTAGTTGGGACTTGTCACTTTGTTTTAAACTTTTAATATATTAAAAAAGTTTATATTTTTTTTTATCATTTCTATCTCATATAAACACACACATATAAACCCTCTCTTCTCTCCCAATTATTCGGCCACCTTTTTCCGGCCAGCCGTCGCCTGCCACCACCCAACCGTTGTCGAAAAACTTTTCTGGCTAGTTTTCCGGCGGAGTCCAAAAGTGTTTCTCATCAATTGATTTATCCGATCCCCATACCCACGCGCTGCCACCACCACACCGACGCCACCACCATCATCATCATCACCATCGCATCGTTACCATCACCACCTAACAGCCACGCACCACCACAAGGGCGCGTTTGGTTTTAAAGATTGCACTAGAGAGTGCGTTTCGTTTTTATGCACCACAAGGGTGCGTTCGTTTTTGTGGTTAACAGCAGGAGTGTGTTTGGTTTTGTTAATAGCACCAAGGGTGCGTTGGTTCTGTTATACTACAAGAAAGGGTGCGTTTGGCAGCCCCTCACCACAAGGGTGTGTTTGTTTCCATGACTAACACCAAACAAGATGCGTTTGGTTGCGTTTGGTTTTCATAGGCCGCACCAAGGGTGCGTTTATTTGTTATTAACAGCCCAAGAGGGCGTTTGGGTTCGGGTTAACACCATTGAAGGGTGCGTTTGATTCTGTTTCGAGGCACCTAGGGTGCGTTCAGTTGGATATATGCACCAGCAGGGGTGCGTTCGGTGTGAGATTAGCACCATAGGTGCGTTGGTTTTGTTATAAACGTGATTAGGGTGCGTTGGGTTTTTGCATCAGCTAGGGTCCGTTTGGGTTTCTTTGTTCTTAACCAGCGAAAAGGGTGCGTTTGATGTTTTATATACACACCACGAGGGTGCGCTTTGGTTTTGCATAAGCACCAAGGGTGCGTGTTGTTATAGCGATTAGGATGCGTTTGGTTTGGTTAAAACGCCACAAAGGGTGCGTTTGGGACAGCAGAATCAATAAGGGTGCGTTTGGTTGGCTGCCTAACAGCCAAGGAGTGTTTGTTTTGTTGATTAAAAACCACAAAGGGGCGTTTGGCTTAGCAGTTTTGCAATAAGGGAGTGTTTGGGTGTGCAGCAAATTGATTAGGGTGGTGTTTGGATTAACAGAATTGGGATTAGGGTGTGTTTGGTTTGGCAGTTTTGCCAAACGGGGGTGTTTGGTTTAACAGAAAACGACATAGGGTGCGTGTGGGTTTAGAGAGGACAACAAAAAGGGGCGTTTGGTTTAGCGAAACAACAAGGGTTCGTTTGGTTTATACAAATTGACTAATAAAATATACCGAGATTTATAAACTATAAACCGGATATATATAATGGTGGTTTAAAAATGGTTAAATAAATATATTATTTCTTATATCTATTTCTTATATCGTTTCCATAAGATCTTGTATATAAATAAATATAATATATATATATATATATATATATATATATAATATATATATATATATATATAGTATATTATATATATTTATATATATTGATAATTGAAACACCCTAGTGGTTGAAAAGTGGAATAACAGTTAGTTTTATAAATCTGTAAATCGTTTTATAAACGGAAAAATCATGACGAAATATATATATAATTTTCTACATTTATTAATGATTCACCAAAACCTCTATTATTTTGGGAAACTCGAAAAAATGGACTAAGTTATATTTTAAAGATATATTAAAATATAACTATACAATAACTTAACAACGAACAGAAAATTTTACGTTTACAATTAGACAATTGTTTTAGACACAACCCATCGAGGAAACAAATAATATAAACTTATAAGATATTATTTTATATTTTATAATTGTCAGTTATAAGATAACCCCTAATTGCTGTCAAAACTTTACACACATCGTTTGTTTTTAAAATGTAACTTTACGACGTGTGTCAACTTTATACAAGGAAACGTTTTATTAATCTAATTGGTGATTTCTGAAAACGCGTCGAATTGTTTTGCTTCAGTTATATATATTACACACGTTGCGTTACTTTTCAATTTATATTATTTAACCAACCACCAAACTATTACAACGTTAAATCTAAATCTTTTATCAACAATGTCGGTTGAGTGACAAGCCCATCGGGAAACCCAAATACTTTAACCTGAGATTATGTGTGCCCTTGGGCCGTTAAGATTAGTGCAACTTCTTGATCGAGCCGCTTCGTCTTCCGTTTGTGCTGTGCATACTAGATATCTATCTACCAATCGCTCTACATCATCGAGGTGAGTTTATAGCCCCACGTTTACTGTTTACTATATGTTTGGTGAAACATGCTTGTTTACAAATGCATTTACGTGGTTGATTACAAATTGGTTCACATACTCATTTACATAGCTCGCTATGGGATATATTACTTGACTTCATTTTTGGTCACAAATATATGTACTTTACTTTTGAAATAATTACAGATTAGCTTAAGCGGATTAAACTGATAATAATACGGCACTGCCCGGGTGTTCTTAGAGGGGACACCGGTAACGGGAGTACCTATTCTTTAAATAAAGGCCCGGGTGTTCTTGGAGGGAACACCTGTGATGGGTATATATATAAGTCTACGTCACAGCTTCATGAACTGTAAATCACTTGGAGGGTGAGCGCGAATGTTATGAAATAGATCTATTCGGGTGTGATCCCCGTTCGGGTGATTAGCTATCACTGGGAAAATGAACGTTATAATATGTAGTCTATGCGAATGTTATAAAATAGATCTATTCGGGATTGACAATCCCCGTTCGGGTGATTAGCTATCACTGGGCAAACGAACGTTATAACATGTCGGATTACGATTGGTTAGGCCTACAGGGCCCACAACACTTACATATGAACTATTACTGTTATATCAGTGCATCGGTTTCATGAGCTTAGAGTAATCGTAAACATTGTTTTATACTCACATGGATATTACTGTACCTTGAATAAAGTGGCAATACATACTTGAAACGTTTTTGGTGACATTAAATTGGTCATGCATTCTTTATAAATCTTTAGGATAAGATTGGTACTTTTGGTGACATTAAATTGGTCATGCATTCTTTATAAATCTTTGGGATAAGATTGGTACTTTTGGTGACATAACGATATTGTTGTTCATTCTTTATAAATCTATGTTATTTTTACCATGTACTGTGATGATATCATTTTACTAATACATTCATTTGAAACTTACATTCATATTTAAACTAACCTATGAACTCACCAACTTAATGCTGACCGTTTTAAGCATGGTTTTCTCAGGTGATATAGATACTTGGCTTACTTGAGGTGCATTGGAGTCTATACATTCAAGTTTTTTCATGGTGATGCAATTAAGGGACAAATGTTATATCAATTTCAAGGAAATCAATGAGATTATTTTTCAAACGACACATTTAGAGGTCGTTCAGTAACTCCTCCGGACATACTTCCGCTATGACACAAAATTTTGGGCACAATTTTTACAATGAAAAAGGTATTAGAAGGGAATACAGTGTAGCTAGGACTCCTTAGCAAAATGGGGTTGCTGAGAGAAGAAATAGGACATTGATTGAGGCTGCTAGAACCATGCTAGCTGACTCTAAGTTACCTATCACATTTTGGACAGAAGCAGTTTCTACTACTTGCTATGTACAGAATAGGGTCCTTATTGTCAAACCTCATAACAAGACATCTTATGAACTTAAGAGGGTTTAAACCAGCTCTAAGCTTTATGAAACCATTTGGATGTCATGTTACTATTCTGAATACCTTAGACAGTTTAGACAAGTTTGATGGCAAAAGTGATGAAGGTTTCTTTGTTGGATATTCTTTAAGTAGTAAAGCTTTTAGGGTATACAACACTAGAACCAGAAAGGTAGAAGAGAACTTCCATGTTAGGTTTTTAGAGAATAAGCCTATAATAGAAGGAAATGTTCCAAAGTGGCTGTTTGATATTGATTCTCTAACCCAATCTATGAGTTATGTACCAGTAACTGCAGGTACAAGCACTAATGAATCTGCAAGTACACAAGGAGATCCAAATGCAGGTACATTTGCAAGGAAACCTAGAACAAGTCAAGATTGTATTGTGATGCCAATTTGGAAAGATGCTTCATACTTTGATTCACCTTCCAAGGAAGTGGATAATGTTGATGAACCAAAGCAGGTTAAAGATGGTCCAAATAATGAGAGTGATGACAAAGATAAATCTAAAGATGATAGCAGTCCTAAAGAAGTTAATATTGATAGACAACATGTTAATATTGTCAGTCCTAATGTTAATACTAGTATTTCTAAACTTAATATTGTTGATCCATCAGTTAATACTGCTAGTTCATATGATCAAGATAGCTCTAAAGATATGTTGGGAGCTGCTTATACACTTGAAGCCACTCATATTGAGTTCCTCAGTGATGAAGATGAATCAAAAGTTGATTTGGGGAACATCCCAAATTCCTATGAAGTTCCAACCACTCCTAATACAAGAATCCATAAAGATCACCCAATTAAGAATGTGATTGGTGATGTGAAGTCCTCTGTTCAGATAAGAAGAATGACACAGAATACAAATGAACAAGGGTTCCTCAGTTCTGTTTATAAAGGGAAGACTCATGAAGATCTTCATACTTGTCTTTTTGCTTGTTTCCTATCACAGGAAGAACCAAAAAGAATCTCCAAAGCACTAAGTGATCCAGTTTGGGTAGAAGCAATGCAGGAGGAACTTCTACCATTTAAACTTCAAAAAGTTTAGATTCTTATGGATTTGCCTAAAGGTCACAGAGCCATTGGTACCAAATGGATCTTTAGGAATAAGAAAGATGAAAGAGGAATAGTAATTAGAAACAAAGCAAGACTTGTTTTCCCAAGGACATACTCAAGAGGAAGGCATAAATTATGATGAAGTCTTTGCCCCTGTAGCAAGAATTGAAGCAATAAGACTGTTCTTAGCTTATGCTTCCTTTATGGGTTTCATGGTATATCAAATGGATGTGAAGAGTGCTTTCCTTTATGGTCAAATAGAAGAGGAGGTATATGTATGTCAACCTCCAAGATTTGAAGATCCTAACTATCCAGACAAAGTCTACAAGGTAGTGAAAGCACTATATGGTTTGCATCAAGCACCAAGAGCATGGTATGAAACCTTGGCCAACTATCTGTTAGGCAATGGGTTTCACAGAGGAAAGATTGATCAGACATTGTTTATCAAGAAGTAAACAGGAGATATTTTGCTTGTTCAGATCTATGTTGATGACATTATTTTTGGCTCTACAAAGAAGGAGTTATGTACTGAATTTGAGAAGCTTATGAAGGATAAGTTTCAGATGAGTTTTATGGGAGAACTTACTTTCTTTCTAGGGTTACAAATACATCAGAGGGAAGATGGAATATTTATCAACCAAGATAAATATGTAGATGAGATATTAAGGAAATTGAATTACACAGATGTGAAGTCTGCTTCTACTCTAGTTGATTTGGAAAAGTCTTTGTTCAAAGATGGAGATGGTACTAGTGTTGATGAACATCTCTATAGATCTATGATTGGGTCTTTGATGTATCTCACAGCATCCAGGCCAGATATTATGTTTGTAGTATATGCATGTGCCAGATTTCAAGTTACACCAAAAAGATCACATCTCTTAGCTGTAAAAAGAATCTTAAGATATTTGAAAGGAAAACCAACATTAGGCCTTTAGTATTCTAGGGATTCTCCATTTAAGCTAGTTGCTTATACTAATAGTGACTATGCTGGTGCAACTCAAGATAGAAAGTTTACTACTAGAGGTTGTCAGTTTTTGGGAAACAGGTTGATATCCTGGCAGTGCAAGAAACAAACTATGGTTGCCACCTCTACAACTGAAGCTAAATATATGGCTGCTGCTAGTTGTTGTGGACAAGTACTCTGAGTACAAAACCAATTGCTGGATTATGGGTATAACTTCATGAACACTATGATTCATATTGACAATAACAGTACTATCTGCATTATTGAAAATCCTGTTCAACATTCTAAAACAAAACATATAGAGATTAGGCATTATTTTATAAGAGATTGCAATGCTAAAAAGTTAATTTAAATTGTTAAAATTAATACTGAATATAATGTTGCAGATCTTCTTACAAAAGGTTTTAATGCTGGAAGGTTTTAGTACTTGGTCTCAAGTATTAGAATGATTAATCCTTAATGTCTAAATCTCTTTATGTCTTTGTAAAGTTTTGTAAAGGATTAGTACTGTTAGTGTTGTCAATTAGTACTGCTAAGTATAATTAGTACTGCTAGTTATACTTAAGCCTGCTTGTTAAAACTGTTAGTCATAGTTAATACTGCTAAACAAGAAAAAGTTTTGGATTGTGTTTTGCTTGGTTTTGGACTAGCACCTGCAGGATAAGCAAAGAAGTATGATTGAAATTGATGATACCAATTATGAAGTTTGCTAGAAAAGATACTATTGATTGCTAACCTCTGATGTATTGATTGAGGGGAGGCAAATTGTGCTCTTAAGCAGTAAAGAATGAATGGAAGGAAATGTTACATCAGACAAAAGTGTCAAACTCATTGTCAAGACAAAAGAGGTCAGGACACTAAGGTACCTCAGTCTGGTGGTCCCCTTGAAAAAGGTTGGTGATGAGGCTGTCCATAAGGAGTTGGGTGACAGAATGGAAAGGGCCGCCACTACTGCTACTAGCTTAGAAGCAGAGCAGGTCAGTGGTAACATAAACTAAGACCCAATCTATGGCAACACTTAATGAATCAAGTCCTTAGGGAATTGATTCAGGTAGTGGTCCCATGTGCCACTTTACCATATTAGGGATGTAGATGCTCAAACTAGGTTTGAGGCTGCATCTAAAAGTCCACTGATCTACCTCTCTCAAGAGTTAACACACTTGGAAGTAGGGAGGACAATATGAAACTAATGGAATTGATGGCACATTGTACAAAATTATCTAAATTGGTGAGAAAAAGAATAGAGAGAAGTTGTGTGATAAAAATAGAAAGAGTGAATTGGCGAGCAAAAAGAATTGAGAGATATATGTGAGATGAAAAGCAGAAAGATTGTTTGTGAGAGTCTACATTTATGATGGATCAAATTGATACTGCTAGGCATCAACATAGTACTGCTAGTATTAAGTTAGTACTGCCAGGCATATCTTTGTACTGCTGGAAAAGGTTAATACAGCTAGGCTTAAAATTAGTACTGTTAGGCTAAACTTAGTACTGCTATGGTATGTGCTTAATTCCACATACTATTTACCTAGGAAAACATGCTTAAAAGACTAAAAACATACCAAGAATACATTGTATTTTTGTGTTTTGCATTTGTATTGTGCATGTAACGGATATCTAAGAAAAGGACAAAAATGAAGCCAAAACTGATAAAACCGAGCATAGAATGGAAAGAGCGTGAAAAAGTTAAAGTCAACAAAAGTCAAAGTCAAAGACAGAGCCGAAACCGAAGAAATCTTAAATGGGCCAACCCGTACCTATTTAATAGACCGGGTCAGCCCATTAAGACATCATTTATAAGCCTTATAAGTTTTAAGGTCCAAAAACCTTTTATAAATCCAAAACCCTTACACGACCCAATTACAAAGCCCAAACTAAACACTTAACAACCTACACATAAGGCTGTTAAGTCATTTACACCACTAGTCCTTCACCCTTTGCATCATTAGTCCTCAAGGACTAACATTATTAGTCCAAAAGGACTAACGATGCAAACACTTACCAAAATCAGGGCAAACGCCCATTATCTTTCAATTCATTAAATATTTTTCTCGCCAACCCCCATTAATACTATTCATCTATCTTCTTCACCTCGACCTCTGCACCATCAAACAAACACATCATTTTCCCTCAACCCCACTTTACATAGACCAATTACCACCTTGGCAATCCTCTTAAACACCATTGGCTGCAAGAGAAGAAGATAAAAATTGAAGGGTTGAGATCATCCCCTTAGAGAGCACTCAAATTTGTATGGCTTAGATGATGAATTCGAGCTCTCTCACACAGGAAACACACCTCTCCATTGTCTCCGTAAAGAAACACAAGTCCAAGACCCAAGACCTTGAAGTTTTTCTATATAAATAGGGACATTGTAAGCCCTAAAGGGTAACTAGTTTCGAAGTAGTTTTCTAAGTAGTCTTTTCAGCTTATATTTACTGTTTTTACCTTATTGTATTTTTATTTTAAAAGCTTTGTACTGTTTTATTTAAGTTTAATGAAAATTAAGTTTTTTTGTTAAAATTGTTTTTAAGTTAATGTACTTTGTGATTTGAAAACTGTTTGTTTAAACTCACAAAAGCTCTTTTTACTTACTTAATCTGTTAACTTAAGTACTATAAGTTTTTCAATAACTTATAGTGCCTAAGTCATTTTTACCAAAATTCACTTAAAAAGCTATTTGGAAGATAAGCCAGAAATGGAAGGGCTTATAGGGTTTTTACTAGCTTATTTTTAAACAAGCTAGAGCTTATTGATAAGCTCTAAGAGCCATTCAAGCCCTTGTTTAAGCAAAGGGCCTTGTAAGTCTCATTTTTTTACTCTTATAGCTTATTTACTCTAGCATTGCTTATTTATGCTTATCTTTGCTTAATTATTGCTTATACTGTCTTTCTAAATGCTTTTCATGCTTATGATTTAACTTTTATATCCTTTGATAATGTATTTCATTAAACTTGTCTCAATTTCATTTAAAACTGCCTAGTTTAGTTAGCTTAGATTAACTATTTATCTGCTAGCTTTGATTGCTTATATGTTCATAGTTTACCTTAATATTAATTTGTTTTGAGTTTTCTCAAGAGTTCTTAGCCTGTTTACGTTTAAAAATGAAAATTGGAAACTTAAAAGGGTGTTTGGAATAAGCAGTACTAACCATGAGTTAGTACTGTTTGATTCCTTTTGGCTTTCAAACTAGTTTTAACAAGTCTAAACCTAGTCCTTGAGTCAGCTTTTAAAAGTTTTAAAAGTCTTAAACTCTTTTTCAAAGTGTTTAGTAGTTGTGGTTTGAATCTGTGCAATTTGTTTCCTTTATATCAGCTTATTTGATTCGAAGTTCAAAAGTGGTTGTTAATTGTTGTTTTCATGCTTGTTTTATGCTTAGGAATGCAGTAGAATAGCTTTAGTTTAAGTGTGCATTTGCATTTGTGTTTTAGTTTAAAAACTGTCATAGTTTTCTTAATTTCATTTTCTAAGTTCAAGGTCCTTTTTCATTTTCAAAATTAGGTTAGTTAAAATGGTTTTTAGAATCTGAATTTGAGAGCATAAGCTCATTGGTTGGTGATCTTCATCTGTTTTAGCTTATTTCACCTTTTAAAAGTCTTTTTCTAGCTTAAAAATAGGGCTGAACTTTGCCCTTTTGTCTTTTCAAAAAGTTGAAAAACTCAGCAGCTACTGAGTGTCACAGCTTATTTGAGTTTCAAACTCATTTCTCTTTGCTGATTTTAGAAGCTTATTGTATAAGCTTTAAGTTTTGATGAGCCTTTAAGCCATAATGATCCACTAACTAGCTTAAAAATAAGCTAGAAAGTGCCCTATAGGCTTTTTAGTCAAAACTTTTGCCCAAAAGCTTATTTGCTTATTTGAGCTTATTGGCTTATTGGATTTGTCTTACTTAAGTTTAATCCTGTTTACTAGGTTAGTTTTAAGCCCTTTTAGCTTATTTATCTTAGGTTAGAGCTTATTTAAGCTTATTGGTACTTTTAGTTTAGAATTTTTAGTTTAAAAACCTTTTGAGTAATTCTGTCATTTTCAGTGCCTTTTTAGCTTATTTTAATTGCTTATTTCTTATCTATTTTGCTTATTAGGTTTAGGGTATAAGCTGTCATAAGCTCATTAGCATTTCCTTAGCTTATTAAGTCTTAAAAAGATCAAACAGTCTAGAAAAAAGTCTTAGTCTTGTATAAGCCAAGTCTGTCACTTTTTTAAGTGCTTATTCCAGCTTATTTATAAGTTTTTATAAAAAGTCATTTTACAAAAATTGCTTATTTTTAAGTTATAAAGCTTTTTCAAAAAAGAAATTTTCAAAAATAAAAACATGGGAATTGGGGAAGTCAAGGGTGAGCAAGGCTCGAACCCCTGACCTCAACCCAACTCCCACGCTTTACACACACACCTCACTACCACTAGCACCAGTAGGGCTATCTGGTTAGTGTTTGCAAAATTAATTACTTACCCCTTTTTTAGTCATTTAAGCTTTCAGCCCATTTGGGCTTATTTACAGCTTATTTATAAGCTGTTTTTCAAAGTTTTTATTTTTCTTTGATTCTTCATAGTATAAAGCATTTTCCCTGAATTTTCCAGATTTTTTATTATTAGTTTAATATTTTTAATATTTAATTTAGTCTAAAACTGTTTTTAATTCATAAAAAAAAGTCAAAAAAATCTAATTCTTTTTTTTAAAATTTACTTTTATCATTTAGGATTTATAAAAATTAAATTTTCATTTGTAGGGTTAAAATTTTAGAATTTGGTTTTTTAAAGAACGGGATTTGAATCCCGTTATCATTTTTAGTGTTTTAGCTTTATTTGCTTTCGTTTTTAGTTTGCATTTTTGCATATTAATTATAGAAATAGAATCCAAATCATATATTGACCATTCAAACGCGCGATCACGAACTTAACCTCGATTCTCCATTCACGCCTCGTCAGGACACGACCCGGGAAGGTTTTTTTTAAGGATTTTGCTTTGGGTAAAAGTAATTTCCTTCTAAAAGCCTCACGGAATACTTATTTCTCTATTATTGATCTTATCCTTATTATATATTTTTATTATATATTTATTATATATTATATTTATATATATTAAGTGGTGATCAATGATAGTTATAATACTAAACACTTAATCCCTAAAATGCATCTATATAAAGGACTCCTAGGTTATAGTATATGCTCAACCACCTACTTCTCTATAACCAAAGGCTTTGATACCAATCTGTCACACCTCGTCAAGGCAGAAACGCGAGGCGTAACGAGAATGGATATCATCACAACACTATGCTGTCACAATAGAGAAAACTACATGAACTAAACAGAACATAAGGGACACAAAGTGTCATGAAAATACCCAAAAATACCCAAACAAACATAAAAAAAAATAACCGGTGTCTTGTATTAAAGTAAAAAGGGTTCACACCAATACCAAGACATGCAAAACAATTCTAAGCAGTTTAAACCAACAAACATTCAATATTCAATCAAACGAGAAATAAATTATGAGATTAAACTCCGCATGTAGCATATGGTCTCTCTAGCCACTTCTCTCATTCCTATGAGCTTCCTGATGCTCACCTGAAATGATGCTTAAAAACGTCAACACAAAGGTTGGTGAGAGTCATTGGTTTAAGACACACAATTCAAACCTTAAATCAATTACTGTGATTAATAAAGACAAGGTAGGACAATTATGAACTATTATGAACTTATGCTAACATGCAATCCAAATCATCATATCAACAACCAAACTGGGTAGGCGAACCTATCCGATCCATTCCAATACTGGGTAGACGTACCTATCCGATCCATTCCAAAACTGAGTAGGCGTACTCATCCGATCCATTCAAACAACACTTGACATGCCAAATATAGAACATGCAAGTAAATCACAATCAACATGTAACATCAAGTCGTGTAACAGTCACACAATATCCATACTCAAATTAAAACACATAATCACAGCAATTTAAAACATTTCAAAACCATTTGCATCATTTCCATCCCAATTTAAAAGCAATGTAAAAAGAGAGACTATGAAACTCACCTGATGCTCAAGCAGCTTCTAAATATCTTACATAAAGCTACACAATAAAATATAAACGTGTTACACGCGACTAAGACAAATGCTTAAGTCCATGTAACAATCATATATAGATGTCTATGGTGTTTAATTACCCCCATTGGTCACCCCGACATCATGCCCAACTTTAACCACTTCATTTGCTCATAATTCTAGTGATCTACATTTTACCTGAAAACGAAATTTTAGTGTCACTTGTCTCGCTTCCAACACTTACTTATTGAACCAAATAAATTCTCACATAAATCATCTATGTTCACTTAGGTATTTACTAACTATCTCATTTGCCCCAAAAGTATACCATATGAATAAATTCCTAATTCAAAAGTACCCAGATTCGGATCTGAACGAGCACTAAAATGTTTGACCTTGTTAACCATACTTAGGCAACTAATTAGAGGCTAATTTTCATGGAGAAGTTAATAGATATATAGGACTTGACTTCTGTGTTTTGGCTAACCTTAATTCGAATTTTAAATATGGTTTTTACCTCTCTAATTCTGACTTAAATCTGACCCGTATTTACTGTTTTTATAACTTTTCTTGCAATGACCATTTAACTAACTTTCCGAACTTAAAATCGTTCGAGGCCAGACTTTTTGAAAAGTAGACTCTCTGAAATACAATTTAGGCACTAGAAACACCTCAAAACACGTTACCATCATGAAGATATCATCAGTTGAACACAGCCTTAAAATCTGCCAAATCAAAATTCGCAAATTAACGCGATCTAAGCCTAACCGTTTACACTAATATGATCTTAATTAAACCCTAAATGCATTAGGATGATTATAACATCATTAATTACAGAAGTTTTAAACCCTAATAATCCATCATATTATTTGTTACATGATTTATAAAGAATTAACAAGAGTAGAATCCTTACCTAGCGATCTTTCTTGATCCTAACACGATCTAGCTCTCACTTTCTTGGTTCACTTGGACAGTCCACCTAGTATGGCCTATTCATCCGAGTCAGCTGTTTGAGTCTGGTTCACAAAGGTTCGGGTCAACTACACTTTTGTCGAATATGCATTTAAATACCATACTATTCAAGAACCAGGCCTCCGACAATTGGAACATGGATAATGTGGCGAGTTCTCATCTTAATGATTCTGTACATTTTTCTTAGTGAAAATTCTTAATATTGCATTTGACCCGTCTGTTGATTGGTGACTGGGCGTTTTATCCCCGTTTACTAAACTCTGGCCAAAGTGTTTTGTCTGACCCCTTTTCATCCCCTCTTTGTATTAAATAATGTCTTAACACTCCTAATATTGCAAAAACTTAATTTCCCCAGTTCGTCAGTTTGTCCGTGATAATTCTTGTACGGTTGAGTTTGACCCTTTTGGTTTTTCTGTGAAGGACTTCATAACTCGACGGGTGCTCCTCCGATGTGATAGCATGGGTGAGCTCTATCCTATTACGAAGCCCTCCACTATACCTCATGCTTTTCTTACCAGTCAGTATACGTGGCGACATCCAGGAAGTGAAGTGTTACGTCGTCTTGTGTCTAGTGATTCTATTTCTTGTAATAAAGAGAAACTTCCCGTTCTTTGCCATGCTTGTCAGCTTGGTAAACACGTGAAGCTTCCGTTTGTTAGTTCGTCTAGTTCTGTTACTTCTCGTTTTTTGACATTGTTCACTCGGCATTTTGTGGACCATTCCCATTCCGAGTCTTTCTGTTTTCCAATATTATGTTTTTGTTTCTAGAATCATTATTCTCAGTATTTTTGAGGTTTATCCTATTAATAAATAAATCTGATGTTTTGTCTAAATTTATGTTATTTCGTAATTATGTTCGTACTCAGTTTAAGTGTGAAATTAAGTCATTTCAGTGTGATCATGGTGGTGAATTTGATAATCATGCTTTTCATAAACTATTTAACGATAACGGTATCCAATTTAGATTTTCTTGCCCCCGCACCTCACAACAAAATGGCAAATCTGAACGTATGATCCGTACAATTAATAATCTCATTCGTACCTTATTGTTTCAAGCACATTTACCACCCAATTACTGGACTGAGGCACTTAAAATGCAGTTTATTTATTGAATATTTGACCTTCTCGTGCCAAAAATAACGAGATGCCCTTTTACCCGCCTGTTTTGGTGCGCAACCCGAATTATAGTGTCCTTCGTGTTTTGGATGCCTTTGTTATCCCCATATAGATCAAATCACAAACTTGGACCACGTTCCACACCTTACCATATTTTTGGGACAAGCTGCCACTACATTTTGTCTAACGTTCCCTGTCTAACACCAATAAAATTATCATTTCCCGTCATGTAACCTTTGATGAAACGGTGTTTCCGTTTCCCTCCACCAAATCCACTACCACACCTTCCTATGATTTTTTGGACGATTCCACTGACCTTATTTCCACAATTATTCGCACCGCTCCCATTACTCCCGTTCCAGCACCGGTCCATACTCCACTAGTTGACAGTACCTAAACGCCTACGACCACCATACACCTCTCCACCACCTACACCTCAGTCTGCCCCCAAATTGTAACCGAACATGCACCCGCTCCCACTAATGATCTACCAACCGTGTCAATTCATCCCATGGTCACACGTTCTCGTGTCGGGACTACTCGTCCTAATCCTCGTTACGCTGGTCATGTGTCTACTATCTCTCCCTTACCTCGGTCTTATAAAGAAGCGTTTAATGATCCCAATTGGCGAAATGCTATGTTTGATCGATTAAATCACTTATTAAAAATAAAACTTGGGACTAGTGTACCTCGATCAGAGGGTGCCAATATGTTCGTTGTATTGGTCTTACTTCGCCAATAAGTATTTTGCTGATAGGCACACTTAGATCGGATAAGGCATTCTGTTGCCAAATGTAGCACGCAGGTTGAGGGGTGTTTGATGTTGATGAGACTTTTATCTGGTTGTTAAGCCGGGCCACTATTCAGACTGTTCTTAGATTAGCTATTTCTCGACATTGGCCTGTTCATCAGCTTGATGTCAAGAATGCTTTTTTACATGGTGACTTAGCTAAGACTGTTTATATGCATCAGCCTCTCGGTTTTTGGGACCCTGAGCATCCGGATTATGTTTGTTTATTGCAGCGATCTCTCTATGGTCTTAAGCAGGCCCCTCACGCTTGGTTTCAGCGGTTTGCTGCTTACATTTACTACTTACTACTGTTGGAATTTACTCCTAGACGTTGTGACTCCCTCCTTTATTTCATTTACAGACAGTGTGATGAACAACTTTTGTTACTTTTATGTGGGATTACATTGTTCTCACTGCTTCATCTGATCGTGCTACAGCAGATTATAGCTTTCTTTACATGCGCGAGGATTTCTATGACAGATTTGGGTTGACTTATTTATTTATGGGTATTTCAGTACGCGGACTCTTCTGGTATGTTTCTGTTTCTGTCATAGTGTAAGTATGCTATTGGAGATTTTGGAGCGGTGCTCATATGGTTGGTTGTAAATTCTTCTCGGACTCCTGTTGATACTGATCCAAGTTGGAGGGATGGTGGTACTCCGGTTGTTGATCATAACTTATACCAGATTAGCAAGTTCTCTTCGTATCTCACATTCACTAGACCTGATATTACGTATGCTGTGCAGCAGGTTTGTCTTTATATGCATGATCCACGGGAGCCTCATTTCTCTGCTCTCAAGCGATATTTTGGTATGTTCAGGGGACTTTGGACTATGGTTTACAGCTATTTTCATCTACTACTGACTCCTTGATTGCTTATTCGGATTTGATTGGGCCCCGTTGTCCCACTACCGCGACGTCCTACATCGGGGAGTATTGTGTTTTTCTTGGCTAACAAATTACTCTCCTGTCCTCTTAAGCATCAGCCGACGCTATTTCTCGTTCTAGGCTGAAGCTGAGTATCGTAGTGTTGGCCAAATGTTGTTAGCAGAACGATGTGATCTGGAATTTACTTCGTGAGCTTCATACTCCTTTATCTTCCGCCACTATTGTGTATTGTGATAATGTGAGTGTTGTGTACTTGTCTTCTAATCCGGTTCAACATCAGCGTACCAAGCACATAGAGATTGATATTCATTATTGTATAGTATTTGGTTGCTACTCTGGGCAGGTTTCGCTTTTACCATGTCCTTCTTGGTTTTCATATCGATATCTTCACTAAAGGGCTTACCTTCGCATTTTGATGGTTTCAATGACAGTTTGAGTGTTCATTGTACGCCCCGCTACAAACTGCGGTGGAGTGTTAGCAGGCTTATGTTGTAGGCTCGCCCATGTTGGGCTTAGGGTTATCTTTGTATTACTTGTATTTATACTCGACACTTTGTATGGTTTCATAATCAATATACACAGAACATTGTATCATCCTACATCGCCAAGGCGGAAACGCGAGGCGTAACAAGAATGGATATCATCACAACACTATGGTGTCACAATAGAGAAAACTACATGAACTAAACGGAACATAAGGGACACAAAGTGTCATGAAAATACCCAAACAAACATAAAAAAAATAACCGGCGTCTTGTATTGAAGTAAAAAGGGTTCACACCAATACCAAGACATGTAAAACAATTCTAAGCAGATCAAACCAACAAACATTCAATATTCAATCAAACAAGAAATAAATTACGAGATTAAACTCCGCATGTAGCATATGGTCTCTCTAGCCACTTCTCTCATTCCTATGAGCTTCCTGATGCTCACCTGAAAATGATGCTTAAAAACGTCAACACAAAGGTTGATGAGAGTCATAGGTTTAAGACACACAATTCAAACCTTAAATTAATTACTGTGATTAATAAACACAAGGTATGACAATTATGAACTATTATGAACTTATGCTAACATGCAATCCAAATCATCATATCAACAACCAAACTGGGTAGGCGAACCCATCCGATCCATTCCAATACTAGGTAGACGTACCCATCCGATCCATTCTAAAACTGAGTAGGCGTACTCATCCGATCCATTCAAACAACACTTGACATGCCAAATATAGAACATTGCAAGTAAATCCACAATCAACATGTAACAATCAAGTCGTGTAACAGTCCACACAAATGTCCATACACCAATTAAAACACATAATCACTAAGCAATTTAAAACTTTCAAAAACTATTTGGGCATCATTTCCATTCCAATTTAAAAGCAATGTATAAAGAGAGACTATAAATAATGAAACTCACCTGAGCTCAAAGCAGCTTCTAAATATCTTACACAAAGCTACACAATAAAATATAAACGTGTTACACGCGACTAAGACAAATGCTTAAGTCCATGTAACAATCATATATGGATGTCTATGGTGTTTAATTACCCCCATGGGTCACCCCGACACCATGCCCAACTTTAACCACTTCATTTTCTCATAATTCTAGTGATCTACATTTTACCTGAAAACGCAAAATTTTAGTGTCACTTATCTCGCTTCCAACCTTTAATTATTGAACTAAATAAATTCTCACATAAATCACGTATGTTCACTTAGGTATTTACTAACTATCTCATTTGCCCCAAAAGCATACCACATGAATAAATTCCTAATTCAAAAGTACACAGATTCGGATCTGAACGCGCACTAAAATGTTTGACCTTGTTAACCATACTTAGGCAACTAATTAGAGACTAATTTTCACGGGGAAGTTAATAGATATATAGAACTTGACTTCTGTGTTTTGGCTAACCTTAATTCGAATTTTAAATAGGGTTTTTACCTCTCTAATTCTGACCTAAATCTGACCCGTATTTATTGTTTTTACAATTTTTCTTGCAATGACCATTTGACTAACTTTCCGAACTCAAAATCGTTCGAGGCCGGACTTTTTGAAAAGTAGACTCTCTGAAATACAATTCAGGCACTAGAAACACCTCAAAACACGTTACCATCATGAAGATATCATCAGTTGAACACAACCTTAAAATCTGCCAAATCCTAATTCGCAAATTAACGCGATCTAAGCCTAACCGTTTACACCAATATGATCCTAATCAAACCCTAAACGCATTAGCATGATTATAACATCATTAATTATAGAAGTTTTAAACCCTAATAAACCATCATATTATTTGTTAAATGATTTATAAAGAATTAACAAGAGTAGAATCCTTACCTAGCGATCTTTCTTGATCCTAACACGATCTAGCTCTCACTTTCTTGGATTAAAATTTTGTTTCTCCTTGTTCTTAGGGGAGGGTTTCGTACGGCACAAAGAATAGGGTGAAAAGAGGAGGCAACTAATGAACTAGGGATTTATATAAGTTAGATAATTAGAAACCTAATCTAACTAAAACTAGTTTTAAGATAAAATACAATTTTTTTTCTTTTTCCTTTACAACCGATCGGCACCCCCCATAAATATATAATTAGTATATAATATTATATATGTATACAAATATATATAATATATGTATATCATATAATATTATGTATATATATATTAATGTATATATATGTATGTAATAAATATGGATGTAAATTATAAGTATGTATATATAATGTATGTGTATATATATGTATGTATATATATGTCTGTATAATATAGATATGTATAATATATAAAATATATCATATATGTATATATATATGTATGATGTATAAGTATATATGTATAG
>BQNB010026595.1:13221-20721 GCA_026074375.1 Tanacetum coccineum | reverse complement strand
ATCGATTTCAAATTCGGTTTTCGGTTCGATTCGATTGAATCCTAGTTCGGGTCGGTTTTCGGTTTGACCCAAAAAAAAATTAACTAAACTAACTGAACAACCCGAGAACCGAACCGATCAACACCCCTAGTACAAACACCAAAAAGCCCATAAGGTTTTGTTCATCATATTGCACGAATATAATGGACTGCAACATCTTATGGAGATATGAAATGTAAAAAGCTCAAACAAACGAGTTAGCAAAATTAACCATAGTGTGTGGAAAAGTTTAATATAAGTCTAGTAGAGCATTTTTGATCCACAGATTTTATGTGCCCGCGTGTTGCAACGGGGCTGACTTGTATTTAACATTTTTTTTTATATTGTCTACTTGTATGTTCCACGTTATTAGATTCGCGTCATAAATGTTGACTAAGTAAAAAAGAAAAAGGAAAAAAGCCAAACGAGTCCGTTGCGGCGGGGCATAACTTTTTTCGAATCGATTTTGAACGAATATTGACTGGAAATGTGCCCGTGCGTTGCAACGGGACTGACTTGTATTCAACGTTTTTCTCATATTGCTTACTTGTATGTTCCAACCCAAACTTTATTATATTCCGCGGCCATAATTTTTGACTGCATATTTTTGCTGAATATAGAGCTCACTTCTGTGATCATCAGCCGAAACCCATTATCAAAAAAATAGAATTGAAAAAAGCAAAAAAAAAATAGAATCAAAGACGGATGTGAAGAATAACACATATCTTTGTATTAATTCATCATCAAAGAAGGATGATGAACTGATGATGCGGTGGGTTCACTGGATGTGGGAGGCGGTGGATTTGAGAGAAGATGTGTCTGGAAGAATCAAAGATATGTGTTAACAAAAGAAGAGACTAAGCACTGTTGCACTGGACTAAGGCAACAATGAGACGGGCCAATCAAACGGGCTACAGAAGCCCAAGTCAAGAGCTGGAGCCCAACACTGTATTACTGTATCACGGCTTTTAGTATATAGATCAATAACAAGCAGGATTACCCGCGCGTTGCTGCGAGGCGTTAATTTTTCGCGCGTTGTTGCGGGTCATTTATTTTTGTTTTTGTTTTCTTTTTTTTAATTTTGTGCGGGTTTATTTTTTCGGTCTCATGTTTAATAGTTTGTTTTTTTCTTATATGGGCATATGTGTTGGGCTTTATGAGTAAAGGTTTCGTTTTTTGGCTATACCGTTTTTTTTTTCAAATATAATTTTATGGGATAATGCAATCTAAAGATGTACGTTTGCGACCTTGTCGATTATTTTAAAGTTATTAGGTATCGAAAATGTTTCTGCATGTATTTTTTTATCTGAATAAATCGATACATTTGTAACATTTTTTTCCCCATATTTTGTGTGAACAATTAAAAAAAATAAAAATACCAATTAGGCCGGCCCAAAGTTGGAGCCCAAAAAGCTAAGCCAAAGTGGGAGCCCAATATCACGTGGCCACTGTAGCAATGAGGAGAAAACGACGGCGTATTCAACCTCAAATGTGTAATTATATAATTATTATTATTATTATTATTATTATTATTATAAGCCTCATATTGGGCTATTATTATTAATTAATACTACTAATCCCATCATACTACACGACAAAAAAAAATAAGCCTCATATTGGGCTATTTTTGGCCCTACTCCGCTTTGGGCTTTTCTTTAAAAAAAAGGATGGGATGGCTATATTTTGAAGTTTGGCATACAAAAAGAAAAAAAAAGCATACACTATAAATGTAACGAGATCGGTTTAGAAGTTATTTCACGATATCACGTTTGTTATTCTCATAAAACTAGCATAATACATTTTCGACAAACGAAATATACGAAAAGTAAGTTAAACGTGGCTCCGCCGCAGTGCGCGATCACTTTTCTACTCGTTGTAAGCTAACACGTATTATGGATATACTTTATTTGGACTACGAGTAAATGATTTAATCAAAACAACAAAAGTTCCATCAACAAAGAATAAAACTAAGGTTTTGATATGAGACTCTGAGACTTGAGAGTATATGATATTCAACAACAGCGGCGGACCAAAGATTGAAGGTCATCAAATGCATTTCATAAGGCTAAACATGATACGCGACACAATTCTTTTGAGACCGGGTTCATTTTCAAAAAATCGGCGTTTTTAACAAAATAACACTACGTGAGACAAACCCATAAGGTTTCCGTGCACCCACCGAAACCCCCTCGATCTGCCCTTATTCAACACAATACGTGAAAATGCATGTTAAAATGGTGATGCAAACAAAATAAAATGAGAAACATACGAAGAAAGCACAATAATAAAGCTTAAAAAAGTAATAGGTTCTAATTTAGTTTAATTTATTTAATTCAACTAATATATCTTACAATTCATACTGATAATAATGATTTAAACAATACCTTTTAAAACTATAACATGTTTACAAATATTTTTTTATGATTCTATAAAAGGTTTTGCTAACTCGTCTCGAGTGAGTACAAGAAGTTCAGCTACATATATACATAGTTTATGAGGTAATTAGTATCATAATTACAAAGGATAATTACATGAAAATGTATTTAACTTATCACTTTTTGTAGTTCTGTGTAGGTTATTAATTTTTTTTTTTGCAGTTCGGTGTAACCTACTTTTGAATTGTGTCTGTTCCGTGTAGTTAATGACCTAAAAACCTGCTAGTGCTTATGTGGCACCGGTTTTTTCATGTAGACATAAAACAAATTCAATAAAATGACTCAACGCCACCCTTTGACTCAAATCAAACTGAAACCCACTGCCATTTTAGTTCCTGAATGTAAACCATAATCTTAATCTTAAATTTAACAATATACTAAAGGGCATGACGACGACGTTGTATCATGCGTCTTGGGCTCCGGCAACTTTTTGGGCTTCTTGCTGGGTTGAGGCCCGGTCTGTTTTTGATAGTCCACCGCCTCTCACTCCTCTTCGAGAACATCCCGGTATCACTTCCTACAATATCATCCATCTACAATCAAACAAAAAAACCTAGATAAACATCCATATGAAGATGAATTAGTAGAAGATTCAAAACACAAAATTAGTGAGAGGTAACTCTAATCTTCAACTGTTGATCACGACTCAATTGGTAGAATGATCCATTTATGTTCTTTTTGCTTTTATATTGTTCGTGCTACATTTAATTTTTACTCTATCAATATTTTCTTATTATTTCAGTTCAATGTGGAGAAGAAGGGTGAAAATCATGAGGTACGTCTTTGTTACCTTCCAATCCTTATAGATTTTAGGGTTTTTCTTTTTAAGATTTTAGTTTTTAATTTTGTCACACAAGTTTTAGGATGGATAAGAAAAAGATGAATATTGCAAAAGAAAATCATAAGTTAGTAAGTTTAATCATCCCTAATTACATCTTTCAGGTTTTCCATTTTTTTATGGTTTTCTTTATATAATTTGTGTTCAGGATTTTGGTTTTGAGTTTGAGGGATTTTGTAGGTGGTGTGAGGTTTTTGACATGGTACTGATTGGAGCATAGCAGCTACTCGATTGATAATGGTTTCTGGCGAAGTTAAAGAGGTCATTATAAAAATATAATGAAAAGCTAAATAGTGATATTGCTAGTTACAGTACAATATAAAGATCAGAAATGAGACCAACAATCCTTATCACGGATGGAACAGTTTCAAACCAAACCAACCAACCTTTAGCAAATGCAAAGTAACCATCTGATACAAAATCTATTAGTAATAAACTAGTAGGGTACTCGCGCGTTGCAGCGACGGGTACCCTGCGATTAAAAAAAATGATTCGAGTATGGCCTGATTTACTCGTTTTTTTCGGTTTTAACCGGCCTCCTACCTTCCTTTTCACACGGCTTTTATTAGCTAGGCGAACTGGTAGCGACTCCGGTTCTCGAAGAACGGGTTGGTCGAGTTCGATTTTCAAAACAATATGAACTATGAACTTGACATATAAATTTTATAGCCTTGTGAGTTTAATTAGTTTATAATATGCATTTTTCATTTTAAAGTTGTTTTAAAAATAATATTAATTGATGTATTTAATTAGTTTATATTTATACAAAATGCTTTATTATGTGTATTAATTTAATGTTTAAGAGACATTTAATGGATGAAACATTTGTGTATTTAATGATTGTACTATAAGCTTTATAAGTTGTATTACTTAAAATTAAATTTTGTGCATTTAAAGATTGTACTATAAGCTTTTTGAATTGTATTACTTAAAACATTAATGAAGAGAGAAGGTGCAATTCTTTTTATATGTAGTATAGATTAACATGCATGTTGTATAACAGCATAAAACTTCTCTCTGTTCACTAAATTTAAAAAAAGGAAAAAACATTTAAACCTTAATGTGGAGCACTTATTGCGAACAATTAATAATCTATAAATACCATTCAGAAACTTAATATTTTCCAACAGGTTTTGTTTTGATTTTGATTTCGGGTTTTAGTTTGAGTGTTGATTTTGATTTAGGATTTTTAATTTAAAGAGTGGTTGTGGCAGTAAGCGAAGGGTGGTGTTGATGGCTTCTATGGTGGTGAAGGGGTGAAAACAAGGTTATAAATAGCGTGAGACGTGATGTGGCGTGACGACATAACTAACCTCACGCCTTAGAAGTCATGGCGAGTCATGACATTTTTTAAGACGTGACTTACAGCGGCATAAAATATGAAAATATTTATAAATTTATATATTTATATATCACATTTCAAATATATTGAGTTTACAAAAGTGTCATACATAAAGAATAGAGTCAATAAAATATTTTTGCATGTAATATTTTTCATTTATATAAAAAAAAAGATTTATATCGAAATTGGATTCAAAAAAGCCTCAATGCATCATGCCTTATCGCGCTTTATCACGTTTTTTCACTTCTCATTAGGGGTGAGCATCGGGTCGGAACCGACCCGAACCGACAAAAACCGACCCGAAACCGAAACCGAGTTAAGGAATTTTGCAAACCGAGAACCGAACCGACAAAACCGTATATAAACCGAAACCGAACCGAATACGCTCGGTTCGGCTCGGTTCGGTTCGGTTTAGTAGTTCGAACCGACTAAATGTCGGGTTTGAGCCGAACCGAACCGAAACCGACTAAACCGAAATACTTATCCAAAACCGAAAACCGAACCGAATACGCTCGGTTCGGTTCGGTTCGGCTCGGTTCGGGTCGGTTTGTCGGGTCGGGTCGGTTTTCGGTTCACTTTGCTCAGCCCTAATTCAGCATCATACTCCCTCCGTCTCATTTTTATTGTCCACGTTTTCTTTTTGGGACGTCCCAATTTAATTGTCCACTACTAAAAATAGATCGTGGAGGTAACGCCCTCGCGTCTTTGCGAGGCATTTGACGTCGACAACGGGGTGTGACTCTTTTTTGATTTACCAAATGGGTGTAAATGAAGAGTGAAGATGTTGGGAAGGTGGTTTGGAAATAGGTTTTAAAGTGTGGTTGGTTTTTTATAGGTTAGGAAAGTAAAAAAATGATTACATGTAAACCTTTCTTGGCCGGTAACACGTCGTTACACCTAAAATGAGCTATTATAAAAGTTGGATTCACAAAATTGCAAAAAATAGATTAGGCTTACATTAGAACTGCTAATAAAAAGTGATCATGTATAGATTTTTTTTCCATGTAATGATCTAATTACAACATGTTGGTTATTTTAGAACTTGTTTTTGGTTAATTGTTTTATTAATCGGAGTTGGAAATTTGACTCGAGCGTTGTAGACGTAGTGGCATATCTTATTTACTGCATTCGGGATAGGTATTATCGTTAGGTTGAAGGGTGGCTTGGTGGTATTTGGTTTTGGAAATTTTGGATTTTGTTAGTGAAATTTTTGTTAGTTATGTGCTTGGTGGGGTTTAGGGAGGGGGATGGTGTGTGGGTATGGGGCGTGGTGTATTGTAATGTGTATTGGGTTTGGTGGTAGGTATATTGTTGAGAGTGAATTGTCTATTTTTTTTCTTGCATTATTTTTGATAATGTGGCCGGGGTTTGTTTCGTTTTATGGAGGAAGGGAATTGGGATGTTAATACTTTTATGTGTTTGGCGGTATGTATTGTCTTTGTTTATTTACGTGAGTTTAGGGGAATAGGTAGTTTATTTTTGATACTTGGTTTTAGTAAGTTTTGTTTTCCGATCGTAGTTAGCTAACTGCCAAGGGAATACTTGGGCCGTCGATAAAATTTATGATAATTTTTTAAGGACATTGATAGTATATTTACATAATGCAGTCGGCCCTTCTATACTGCGATAAGAAACGTATAAAGTGTCATCCGTTTATAAGAAAATAATGCAATAATCTTTAAACGTGATAAATTTTAGTGGGGGGCCCCTAAATTTTTGGGGGCACTGTGCGGGTTGCTTTTCTATAAAATTTGTTGTGTTTAGAGTTATCTCCTAATTGGTCAGTATATAATCCATTTATCTATGTCCTTTAGCTAGCGTTTTACCTTTTCTACTATTAGTACTAGGCAGTATTTAGCTAATGCTAGCTCTACTTTAGTAAAGCTAACTACGCAATTATCATCACATAATTGACCTACGCTAACCAAGTTAAAAGCTAGACCACTAACATGCTCAATATTGGTAATTATAATGGACTCGTGAGTAATATTACCTCTCCTGACGACCTTGCCCTTTAGGTTGCTCTTAAATATGACATGTCCACCATCATACGCCTTCTACGAAGTAAACTATCTTCTATTCCCGGTCATGTGCTTAGTTTATGTAGGTCGTACCTTAAGACACACCTACAAGCAACCACTATCTACAATCCAATCGTCTGGTAGTAGATCGCATTTAAGACACACCTACAAGCAAATATGAATTTATGGTCGTGGTACCCATTCTTTCTTGGATCCATTATGGTTAGCAAATATTGTGCCCATGTTAACCATTCTTGGGTCTTGAAGAAAGGCACATAGTTTATGTAGGTCGTACCTTAAGAATGCGGACTAATGATTATTTTGAAAATCATGGAGGTTTTGAAAGTTTGGTCCAACGCTTTGAGGTGTTTTTAGCCTCTGATTTGGGTAGGAGTTTTCTCTCTTTTGGAAGGTGCTATGTTGATGATACGAAGACCTTTGGTTGTTATATTTTTTTTTTCAAAGAATGGTTTTTTTGAAAAGAAGGTCTTTGGTTATATGAGTTTGAATGTCTCATATTTGGTGCGGGTAAAAGAGGTCTATAGTCAACTCGAGGTTGAGTGTATCCAAGTATGTGACTCCGCGATATCTTTGGTGTCTTGTTTCCACTCTTGTAATGGGTGCTTGGGAACCTCGAGTGTTTGCAAAGTGAGTTTGAGGTACTACATGTGTAACAAAGCTTTTTGATGAATTTCTGTTTTTACTTTCTTTTACAAACACTATTGGTTTGTTTTGACTTGTGGAAGTAATTTTATCATTTTTAGAAAATCCAAGACCTTCCTTATCTTGGGACAATTTTTGATGAGTTAACATATCGTTTAAAATAATGCTACTTTCTTTAAATTT
>BQNB010026594.1:26644-55315 GCA_026074375.1 Tanacetum coccineum | reverse complement strand
TGATACCTAAGATAATTGATGCCTTTAGCTTGTTTGAGTTGAGGTTTGAATGCAGTCATATGTGTCTATTCTATCGTTATGGATGTGTACGTATGGTCTTTGTCGCCTTTTCTGGAACATTGGTATTGGTTGATAATTATGTTTGAGAGAGCCGGTAATTTAGAAGCTCTAGAACTTGTGCTTAATCATCATTTACTAGACCGAAGCTTATCACATGAAATGTATCCCGCAAATCCTTGTTCATGTAAGCACTCCTTTTAAATGCTATATTGCTGAAATATCTAAATGTTGAATGAAGAAGCTCTGTGCCAAGCCTTAGTTACCATTTGGTAAAAAAAGAAGTTATATATGTGTGTTATAGTAGTTCAAAGAAATAAAGGCTTATGTTCGGCGCATGAAGATTGGATCCTTTCTAGTACTAAAGTTCCGCCCTTCGGTCAGGTTTATGTGTTAAGTACAAGCCTATGGTAGCTGTCTAGATTATGTTTGTGCAAATTGAGTGTTCTTCACAAATAGCATATATTAAACCCTATCTGAGTGGCTGAGTGAATTTAAAAATCAAACACTACCCCTGTGTGAGGTGCTATGTTATATGTCTATGCCTGAAAAGTTATCTAAAATGCAAACTCTTATAAAAATCTAAATTTTCTCCATGTCACGACAAATGATTTTATTTTTCTCGCTTCCATTGCTTGAGGGCAAGCAATAAGCTAAGTGTGGAGGGATTTGATAACGCCTAAATTATACATATTTCTATGGCGTTATTTATGTATATTTGATCATTTCTCGTGAACTTTTGGTACTTAATTAGCTTGAATTGCTTATAGGTTCACTTGAAGACACTACAGGCCCAAGCTCAAGAATCTATACACTTTGGGAGGCGAATACAAGAAAAGAAAGATTTCTAGCTAAAGTTCATAAAGTCTGCCGCACTTATAATATTGTGCGCCGCACTTTCTCCCAAAGTCTAAAGAATTAAAGTCTAATAAATGCTATCGCATTAACTCCTTAAAACCGCCGTATTAACTCTCAAAACTGCACACTTATTTGTAAGTGCGCCACACTTCAGTAAATGCTATCGCTTTAAACACTCCAAAACTCCGCCGCACTTTTTCCATACGTGCGCCGCACTTTGCACCCCAAACTTGCCTATAATTGAGGACGAATTTTGATCCTCAAATCTTTCCCTCCATACTATCATCTCATTCTGACAAAACATCCCACACACACATATTCCTCTTCACCAAAAAACACCAAAAAACACCTCTTTCTTTCGAAGAAAAAAGATCTAGATCAAGACCGCCGACATTTTTCTACTTAGTTATTAAAATAATGGACTTTATGTAAAGTGTACTTTTGTTATGAACTCCTTAGCCATGAGAGGCTAAATCTCTCATGACTACTCGGTGAAGTTACGATAATGAATAAGTGTTTGGTATGATCTTGATCGCTTTAATCTTAAGCTTATGTTGCAAACCTGTTATATCTTATCTTATCTATTTTTGCTTATCAATTTAGATTATATAATCATATCGGTATAGGTCGAAAGACCCGTTATGATCTATGTGGTTTTAAAGATTTGTCTATGGTCTTTAACGTTTGTGCTGAGAAATCCACTTTCGTAAATTGATAAACAAAATAAGCTTTGATATAATAACAACTGGATTATTTGAGTGACACATTTGGTCTAGTTAACTAAATATAAGTCTTAAGTTAACCAAGTTTAGTATTGTGAAAACGTTTTCTGAGGAGGGGTTAATCATTTTTAAAAATTAAAGTTCATATTCGAGGTCAAACATTTCAACACTTTGATAGTTGATTTTTCAACTATTCGCGTAGCATCTTTAGCTATCATTAGTAAACAAAAATATTTTCCAAAAATTGTACAGTCTATTTTCTTTCTGCTTATTTGGAACAACTACTCAAAATCTATGGACGACTGTGTCTTACCTAAAAAGATTATATAATTACGTGTGTTATACTTGTACCGTGTGTTGCCATATAATTATCCGCTATTTTTAGTTTTATAAATTTAAGCTTTTGAAACACTCATTAACAATAATAAAAAGCATCAAATATATTGCAATATGCGGAGATAGCGAACGGATCCAAAAGTCGTGAGAATCCTAAAAAGGAAAGATAAAATACATGATTCGAAGAAAAGGCCATTGGAAACGAAGAATTTAACGAGTCTTCAATTCTTGGAAGCATTTAAGGGTTCATTACTATTAGCTTATCAAGTTCTCAACGGTCGATACACATTCGGAAAAATCCATATAACAAATCACGAGTTAAAAGAAGTTCAAATAACCATTTGTATAAAAGTAATAATGATATTGGAAGAGTAAAGAAAATGAATGATTCGTACGGACGTATTACTTGTTAAAAGAGACACACGTCATGTCGGATACCCATTTGGAAATAATCGAATGAACAAATTACGAACCGAAAGAAGTCTAAAGACTCATTCGTATGAAGGTAATAACGATAATGATTAAATGAACAAAGAAAAGGATTTTATTTGTCACGAAGGATTACAATCGAACAGTCAGTTGTTCGTTATGAATGCCATTCACTTAAGCCCACTCATTACAAACTCGTCATTTACCTCCAAAGTTTGTCCCAAACATGTAAATAAGACTTAGAAATTAATGTTCAGCGATTTATAATTCCTTATTCAACTGCAGAGGGTCCCAATTCATTTCAATAGATACTTTAAAATTAGCCCCCTCCTATGCATTGTCACAATAAAACAAGAGATCAAAGCAATGTTTTGGGCTACGTTGAGAGAAAAGAGTCTCCTTGGCGACATGGTGCTTCAAAGTCATAAGACGTAACACGAAGAATAATGAGATGTTAGTCAATCGACGTTCCAATGGTAATGTGGTCGCAAAAGACGGCCACCGATCTGAGGTGACAAGTTGAAGTGGCACTCCCATCAACTGGAAGACTTCAAAATGATGGATTACGAAACAACATATGTGATTCAAAAGCATAGGAAGAGTGTTCAAACTCAGAGTGATCAATATTTATATAACTGATCGATATAAGGTAAATAGTAAGACGTCATAAGATAGACGTAAGAGAGCGAAATCATAGCCAAGCGTTAAATACTCATTATCCATGTAATAGTAGTAGAGATGCAAAAGAGATCTTAAAAGGGACCAGAAAGCATGTGCACGCGGATATCAGACAACGATGAAAGACTCTTAAATATTTTCAAAAAACAATTATAGTCTAGAATTTGAAAACGACCTAGTTTTCTATAACCAGTGCTCTGATACAACTCTGTAACACCCCCAAAAATCACAATGCAGCGGAATACCACTTGGGGTGCTACTTCATAGCATAAAGTACAAGTTACAGAAAACGATTCTAAGTGAGACGTTTTGAAAAGTCAACCACTTGATAATTTTTATAAAATATCAGAGTTACAATAGGTCCCATTTGCAATGCAATAGAAAACATTTTTTTAAAACGTTTGTCGAATGGTACTCAAATTATAAAACCTTTAAAAAATATATTCGCGCGACTCGAATGCTCCCAATGCTCAGCTAGCAAAATAATAACCTGAGAAAATTCATGCAAAAACGTCAACAATAATGTTGGTGAATTCATAGGTTTAGTAAAAGCAGTATTGAAAAATATTTCAAGTAATGATCTTGTAAGGAGAAAGGTAGCGTTACCCATATTTCAATGTATTATTTCTTAAGATCAAGTAGTGGTCTGATTCAATAAATCAAGTAATGTTAAGTAGTGGACACAGATTTAAGTAATAGTAGGACTCGAAACGAACTAAGTAGTCCAAACATGTATTACTGGCACTAAGCTCATGACCCGAAACCTTAACTAGTTTTGTGCCCCTGAGAAAATATAGGATGCTTTCCAACCAACCACGGTCCTCCAATGTTTAAAATGCACCATGTCAACTTAGTGACAACATTCAAAGGCAGGACGAGGATGTCAGTCCAATAGATCTATCCCACATAACACTCCCGCTTTGCTACATTAGCAATTAACGATTCCGATTGGTGGCGGGACTTAAATGGCAATTCGGTAAACTTGGACAATAATATTTCAGGCAATAATCTGGATAGCATTTAATTTGAAAAACATGTGTCAATAGGAAACAACATAATGTGTCAAATCTCACTAGTTTTCATATCTTAGGAAATTCAATGATCTCAAATCATGTAGTAAACAAATCAAGCTTTAAATCAGTTCATAAGAAAACAACCATGTATTACACATGTTTTAGAAGTCATGTGGTAAGCAAGTAAAAGCTTTAGTAAAGATAGTCGTGTAATACTTATGTGTAGAGATCTTACGATTATCTTAGTTAAAACGAGCATGTATTCTCACCCCGAAAACAGTTTATGAAAAAACACTAAAAGAGAAAAGGTGGGGCTATGAACTCACCGAGAAACAATAGAGTAGTAAGTACTGAAGTTAGATCGATAAAAGCATAAGTCAACCAAGAGCGTCGAAACGTCAAGTATGCCTATGTATCACCTAGAAAAAATGGTGACTTAGTACGGTAGATCACAATGCATGCAATGACAATACACAAAAGATACAAGAGAATCACCGTGACATGGTATGACATTTCCTACCCATTTAACCAAGTCCATTTTTACCCAAACACTCCTATGTGACCATGTGGTGGCCCAAATCAAACCTCAAGTAATTAATCCACTTATACCACTTATTTACCCATTTTATAAAATCCATTATACTCGTTAAACCATTTAAAGCAATTCTACACTATACAATTCTGCACTTACACTGACTTAATGGACCTATATCTCAAAGTCCGTAATAGGTATAAACGAACGGTTTTCGCCTCAAACAAGCTTAATAAACTTAGTTTACTGATGTTATCAACCAAACACTCCAATGTATCCAGAACCTAAGTGAAATGACTAATTTACCCCTAAGTACAAAATCTGAGTTTTGGAAACAATTTCCCGCTTCACCATATTGATCATATCTCACAATCCGTAACTAGTCAGAACCCCATTCAAAAGCTCAAGTTTAAGTCTATAAATTATCTACAACTTTTAGTTTTAGAAAAACAGTACCTAGGTTCAAAAGTTTTAAGATATATTCGTTTGAAAATCTGGGCACAATTTCTAGTTAGTTTCGCCATTTTGATTGTAACTCGTTCATCCGGAATGGTTATGGCTTTATCCAAAGAACCACATGGTCCTTATATGTTTTATCCTTCACCCATGTAAAAATCTAGTAGTCTCTAGTTCAAAAATTATCCATTATAGGTCAAACAATCTGCTTAGCAAATTCTGGGTTCGTTTTTAAGACTAGCTCGCTAATTTAGACGTATCTCACTCATCCGGAGGAGATACGACTCCATCCATTTCACCACATGGACATGAGATTATAACCTATCCATTTAAGTAAGGATACATTATGATTTAAGCCAAAATTTTCCCACTAAAACACAAACTATCTGCAAGTCACCCATTTGGACTAGTTTCAACAATTTAGACGTAACTAACTCATACAGAGGAGTTACCGCTCCATCCAAAGCACCACATACACCTTGTATGTTGCTCTAACCAACAAAGTTATAAAATCATAGACCTTGAGCCAAAAACCATTCGACATCACACCAATAACTTGCTGTCCTAAAATACCACTTAAACCACTTTCAAAAATCCAATCTAATCAAGTTTCTAAACACCCTAACCTAAGTATAATGCCACACCATTCATCACAAATCATACATGAACATCACAAATCATCAATATCTGAAAACCCATCACAAAATTTAAGAGAAAATGAGATCCAATTGCATGCAATTAGAATCAAAGGATATATGGGTTTCTTACAAAAGGGTGATGAATGATCAAAAACAACAACAATGAGAAAGAACCCTGCGACCTTGATCGTCCGAACTCCCCCCCCCCCCAACACGTATAAAATCTTATAATTATATAAATACGTACTAATAAGGAGATAATAAATAATAGATAGAAGTATTTCCGTCGGGTTCTAGAAAATATTGCTTTTAAACCAAAGCAATTATCAAAAACCTCCCGGGTCGTTTCCTCGGCGAGAAGTGAATGGAAATCTACATTCAAGTTATAAATCGAGCTTGATTATCACAAAAGTTTTTGCGTTTGGGTTTCTAAATTATTAAAGGGAAATCATATAAAAGGGAAACTAAACTTATGATTTAAACTATTTTTAACTATATTTAATTTAAAGATTTAAAAAACTACCAGATAAATACTAAGATTGATCTAAAGGGATTATAAATGACGAAAATGCTCATGCTAAGTGAGTGAAAATGTTCATTAAGTGCGCGTTTAAAGGTTTACCGATTAAAAATCCTTCAGAAAAAACAAAATTTTAGAAATTAACATGACAAGTAAAGTCAAAAGCTTATTAAAATAAATAAATAACAAGTATTTAAATTGCATTAAAAAATAAATGACGGTATTTAAATTAGAAAAGTATAATGACTATTAATTTTTATAACCTTTTTAACCGCACTAATTCCAACTCCCTAATCATTAGCAAAACTAATGAACTACTCACTCTAAATATTAACAAATAAGCTAGCAACACCCTAGATCGAACATAAACATTCTAAGTAATAATACCTACACTACTAGTATTAAAAAGGGAAAAGGGGTTGTAAACCGAGATGAAGAACCGCAATGATATAAAAACACACGATACTTACCACTTACTAACAAAATAAGTTTATTCTCTAAAGCTTTTACTTTACTAATTAGCAAAATAAAATTGTGCAAATTTATCTACTAATTACTTTCATAAAAACTATAAGATTCAAAACATTTATCTATTTATTAACTTATAACGACCCTTAAGCTCCGGGCCTTTAGATGTCGAAGATTGGGAATAAGGAAATAAGACATGGAAAAGTTAGAACAAAAAAGCTACCTAAAAAGTGAAAAATTTAGATCTAAATCCACCGAAAATAAGGTGTTCAATCAATGAAATCGGACGGGTTATTTAAGGATATAGATCTAAGAACAATAAGCTAGATTAAAAAACTAAATTTATGCTAAAATAAGCTAAAATATAAGATCTATTATTTTTAGATCTAATCCACCCGAAACTAAGGTGTTCAATCAAGTGAACAAGAGACGGGTATATTTAAGGATTAGATCTAAAAACAATAAGCTAGAAAAATAAGCACTCGAAAATAAGCTAAAATAAGCTCACTCGAAAAGCTCTAAATCAAAAACAATATAAAATAAGCTATTAAAGAAGCTTATTAGAATATAAGCTTAAGAGATCGGATCCAAAAATAAGCTATAAGCATGAGCTTATTTGGAAATAAGCAAAAGAAGAGAAAGAGTAGAAGAATAAGCATAAAAAGAAAATAAGCATCAAGAAATAATAAGCATTAAATAAAAACCAACCTTAAATATCTTCATTAATAAGCTCAAAAATCTTAATTACAATAATCTAATAAGCTTTTAAAAGCTTTTACAAATACGCTAAATATAATTACATACTCCTAAAAACTAACCTACTACTAATTTTAATAACTAAATTTACTCTCAAATCTAACACTCCAATCCCTAGCTGCGTGTGATGTATTTATAGCCCAAAGTGGGTGAGGGCAATTTCGTCCTTTCAAGCCTCCATCCACTCATATTGCTGGATCTAGGGGTATTTTGGTCTTTTTACACTCCACCAACCGCCTCATTATTGCCCATGATTGGCACACGCCTACCTCGTACTGACTGCTACAGTACCTCGGACTGACACACGCCAGTGCCACGTGTCACCATCTGATTGGTCCAGCCGCCACCTGAACAGTACCTCGTACTGACGTGTACAGTACCTCGTACCTCGTACCTGCCACCTGTACAATCTGACACACAATCATTAGATGGCCACGTGTCACCACCTGAGTGGTGCCACGTGGCGTAAACACTGTTGGTCAACCGCCGGTCAACCGCCGCCGGACCACCGGTCAACGGTGGTCAACGACGGTGGTCACCGGTGGTCAACGGCGGTCAACACCGCCGGACCACCGGTCAACGGCGGCGGTCAACGACGGTCAACGGTGGCGGACCACCGTTGACCACCGCCGGACCATCCGGTTCAACACCGAGTCAACGGTGGATGACGTGTATAGTCAATTGGTGGGCCGTGGTCGGGGATTGGGCCGGGCCGGGTCGAGTCCGGTATTGGGCCGGGTCGAGTCCGGTATTGGTCCAGGTCTGGATCGGGTCGTGGGTCGGGTCGGGTCGTGAGGGGATAAAACCCTCATGCATGAATCGAACTCGAGACCTCTTGGTCATGGTTTTAAGCAACACAAGGAACCAACTGCGCTAGGCAGTGGTTCTATAATATATATACAAAAGATTTTATATATCCCATGTTTGGCCCAGTTTATTATTTTAGTTTTAAAAGGTTCAAACAGGAGAAAAAAGGATCAAAATTAAGAAAGGTTTAAATATAAAGGCCGGTACCATTGGACCGTTTTTTCATGCTTCTTTCCAATGTGTGATCGAGGAATTTTCACGACTCGTTTGGGACCGCGATAAATGTGAAAAACATCGTCGAAAGTCACCCGAAAAAAATTCGTTTTTGTTCGTTTTCAATCCTTTTTACCTGTAAGGGTCATAAAAACACAATACAAAAACATATTGCAACTAAATTATCTATATTTTATTGTTTTTCGTCTTTTATAGGGTTTTACAGAGTTAGAAATATGTATATTTTAGCCAATATCAAATCCCTCACACTAAAACCATTGTGGTCCTCACGAATGTAAAATAAAACAATACCCGGAAAATAAATAACTTTACCCCTTTTAACTTATGACCCTCACAATCAATACAAGAAAAGGATAGGTCATCAAAAGGTTCAAAATCAATTTAATTTGCAAGTACCGTTTTAACACTGATTAAATAATAATAACTAAGATACTATTTTTATAACAATTATTTTTAAAAGGCTTAGAATAGGGTGTCATCTTGACTTTTCACAATCCAAAACTAAGCTTAAAAAATGAAATCACTAGCTAGTACAAAGTTAGATGCTAACACTACTCATAATTTGTTACCTTGTAACATTTCACTCCGACAATTATTAATTATTAGGTTGGAATGTGTATTTTGAATTTCAAACCATGGATCAACGTTATTCAAAAACTATGTTTCACGTTCCACCCGAGAAGATTGATTTTTGAAGGCGAGATCATCCCATGTAGCGATTTTTGTCTCGGCATATCCCAACCTCATCGGCTAAGTGACCGGGCTTTTGACACCTCACGGAGACTAGTATCAGGACTCACGGACATTCGGTTTCAAAATATCTAAGGTTTTCCGTTTACACATATCTTATTTGAAAAATCACAATCATAAAACGAATTAGTCTTAGTGCAAAAGCATATTTAAATTTAATAAAAATAATTTTCCACTTACTAAGCAACATAAACTATTAAACCTCGGTCCTTTAGAAGGCTACAACATCGGCCACGCCTCCGACACGATGAAGTAATCTGGCGAAGATATTTATTCTACTTATTAATTATTTATTTATTTATTTGCAACATTAATCGCGAAGAGAAAATACCATTTTTAGAAAATTTAAATATAAATTTAAACTAAGACTAAATTTATTGATATTGACTACATACTTTATTCAAAATAGTTGATTTAAGTCTAATTTTCAAAGATAGCACGTATTATTAGTCAAATTAGAAGCTTACGGGAGGAAAAGCGACAAATTACATACATGAGCTCTTAAGATTTCCAAATAATCCTTGTTTAGCATCCAACTTCTACTTAACACTATCATTTTTCGTTCTTTGCAAAATTTTAAAGTTAAGCAAACGCTAAGTCTAAAAAGCTAAGGGGAAAGCTAGAGTTTTAAACTCGGTCAAATCAAAAGCTACCTAATTCTACGGGCCTACTTATTACTATATATTTATAGATCACATCCTGTTCGATATTCTCTCGATTCTCAAATCATTCATCATTCTTTTTATCTCTGTCTAAAACACTGCTGCTTTCTGAATCTCCAAATCTTGGATTCTCATTTCTTGAGTGAATGTACTTTCATTAAGGCTTGATTAGCTTTTTGAAGTCTCTCCTCAGCAAGCAGTTCCACAGTACTCTTCTCTTCTTGATCTTTTCTGGATTTAGGTTAGGAATTTCTTGCTTTAGTGTTTGATATTCATTAAGGATTTGTAAATCCTTAAAAGACTTAGGCAACAATTCTAGCAAAAACTCCAGGTTTGAGTTTGGCTTATCTTCCACAACTTGCTTATCTTCCAAAAAATTTCCTCTGCAAATCAATAACTTGATGCTCTATTTCATTATGAGGAATGTGTATCATTACTTCTTCAAAGAAGTAATTTTGCATAGCTTCCATAAGACCGTTTGAGCATGTAGCATTTCCCCCATACTTGCTACCGGAGGAGTCCCTGATAAACATCGGAAAGACGGGGGGGGTTGAAATGGTCAAAGCCGGAAGAATAGAATTAAATACTCTTGGTTCATCGTCTGACATTGGAAAGTCCCATGAGATCCCCCACATTTTTCACAACAAAAGATATTTTTATGTGGAAGAGTTTTGGTGAATCATTTGGGGAAACAATCAAAAATATTCGATTGTAGCACGGTTCCGACTCAGAAATGATCGGATCTTTTTTGGTGGACAATTGTAACCGAAGTGAGCAACCTTTTTCCACAAGATTCACAAATTCATTTTTTGACAAAAGAATCCAATTAAATGAATCACCCGCACCAAAAACAAACAATTATGGGGTTCGATTTGAGGAGGATCTTGTGAAAGTTATTCACAGACGGAAACTGGTCTTGATCAACAACGCTTGGCTTCTCGAGGAGCATTAACACGTAGTTATAGTCATTGGATGACTCGGAAGTATCTTGAAAGTTTTGGAAAATTTCATTTTCAACACAATACGCAAGCAAATCTTTTTCGAATTTCATACGTATACGAGTACATCCATGACAATACGGACCATCGACCGGGGTTCCACACACCGCACAATGCAGAGAAGAGTCGGGCACGGGAACAATGATCTTGTCATTAAGGTTTCCTATCGAACAACATTCTTTAGTGTACCAAGTTCCACAAGTTGAACATTCTTTGATTGCATAAAGGGATTTTGAACGATTAGGCGCCATAAGAATTAAACTTTATCGAGGATAAGGAAAATGAGAATTAAACAAATAAGTAAGGAAAAAATAATAATTTAAAAAAAAGATGAATATTTGTTTAAGCTTTTTTTCGAATAAATACATAAGAGAATTTGAGATTGAGAAGATTCTTTTTGGGGGAAATTAAATTTTTTTAGTATTTATTAAGAATGAAAACAAAAATATTTTTGGTAACCGTTTATTACAAGCTTCACGATAAGTCTCTAAGATTACGCACAAGTGAGCGGAAAAGCTAAGCTGCCTGAAAGACTACTTAGAGAAGTACATATCACATTCTTAAAACTCCACCTTATAGTTTGTAAACTTAAAAGGCCCGTCGTAC
This sequence comes from Tanacetum coccineum, assembly GCA_026074375.1. NCBI lineage: Eukaryota > Viridiplantae > Streptophyta > Magnoliopsida > Asterales > Asteraceae > Tanacetum > Tanacetum coccineum. The sequence goes on along the minus strand of BQNB010026594.1, from coordinate 43,795 downwards.
CTCGCAAGTACTTTCACCGATTGTTGTTTGTTTGTTTATTAGGAATGGTTTTTAAGATGGATAGCTATATCCAAATGGTTTATTATATTTTGTTTTACTTAATTTGATAGTAATCGAATTAATGAACTATTTATAATTTTAACAAAATAGCAAAATAACTTCCAAAGGAAGGATCTTCAAAACTCTACTTCAACGAATAAATCCCTTCAACAACGTTCACGACTTCCCCGCATCGCGGCGCCAAAATTTGATGTATGAAGATATAAATTAATATACTTATATATATTACTCCCCGTGAAAATTCTTTTCAAAATACTTCACAAAAAAGAGAACAATAAGTAAAAAAATCCTCACTAAAGAAAACAACAATTAGAGTATATTTTTTATCCGGAATACTTTTCCTCGGGTCGTGTCCCAACGAAATCGTGAATTGAGAATTTAGGAATAATTCGGATTCGAGTTTAGAATAGTAAAGGATTTTGAATTGTTTGATTACACTACAAAATTTAATAGCACAAACTAAAAATAATGGAATATCACAATTAAATGCGCAAAACGTATAAACTCGAGCTAAAACATGAAATTAAAAACTAAGGCACAACTTTAACAATTTTATACCGCTAAAAATCGACAAATTTAAAATGAAAATTTAGGAAAAAGAATTGGAATTTTTTAACTATTTTTTCAATTTTTATGAATTTTCTAAAAAAAGGAAATTAACTAAAATCTACTATTTACTAATTCCTAGAAAATACAACTTTAATGAGAAAAATATAGAAAAATGGTTTTAAAACTTTAAAAAGGTGCAGAAATTTAATGGAAAAACAAGCCCTAATTTTTATAAGCTAATTGTACTCTAATTTGTCCAATTAAAACTATAAACCCTAATTTTTAAAACTATTTATGAAAAATATTAATTCCTAATTATTATTTCTAGAAAATACAGGGTATATAATGAGAAGAAATGGAAGTAGAAGGGTATGCGGGCAAAACTATAGGATTTACACTCTAGTTAAAAACGGGTAACCTAGACGTATTAGAAAAGTACCAAATAGACCCTACGATTTTGGCTTAATTTTGGCTTATTAAAAAGTGAGATTCAGAAAAAACTTAAAACTACAAACTTATAGATGAGCTTATTCCTAACAACTTTAATAAAGACACTTTGGACTTTTGACAAAAGAATAAGCTAAAAATCTAACTGGTAGCTGCTGTTCACAGAAAGTAGGTGTTTAATAAGCCTTTTAGATTTTGACTTATTTATGGTTCATTACTTGATGAAATCTGAAACTAAAAGATGTTACTAGTAGCTTAAGATGTACACTAGTAATATCTAAACAAACATTAGCTAGGTATTAACAAGTTTAGGAAGAAAACCTAAATGGAAAAGAGCTAGTTTTTTTTGCTGATGTAATTAGCTGCTGATGCAATTGACTCACACACTTACTTACAGGCTAAATTCTAGAATGCTAACTTTTTAAACCTACTAAGTTCTTGCATCTAAACCTGACAATGATGAATATTAGAAAGCTATCTAAAGCTTAAACTAATTTGCTTATCTAAAGTGCCCTGGTGCAAATGAAGATTTTTTACATTCTCAACTTTGTAAAACTAAACTCTAACTCTAAAACTTGTTTTAAAGAACCTTTAAGAATTAAAGAAACTAATACATCTATGTAAAAAGAATTGACAGTATTTCTTTGACTTTAAGAGTCAAAGAAAGCTTAAACCAAACACTACCTTATTGAAACTGTCAAAAACTTATTGTATCTACAAACTTTCTAAAAGCTAAAACTTTCAAAACTTTTTATCTACTTTCACTTAAAATGACCTAATAAAGCTTTTAAAGCTATAAAACCTAAGGCTTATTTGTGAGATTAAGCTAGTTTCTCTTCTAGCTTAATACACTAATGTTTCAGTTTTACAAGAGAAACTAAGCTTACACAAATTTAATCCATTTAAAACTGAAAACAGCTAGAGATTGAACCTAAACAAACATGTTTGACAGGAATTTAACAAAGTTGAATAGAAATAAGCAACTGAATTTAAGCTAAAAATTAAGCTAAATTGAAACTTAGGAAATTTAAACCTGAAATTGTTGTTGTCTCAGCACCAAAGTCACTCTAGTTGAGTGAGTGACTTTAAAAAAACTTGATCCTATTGGCACCTTGCCTCTATTCCCTGAGCATAAAACTCAATAAGCTTTCAACAGCTTGATAAAACCATTGTTGCAAGCAAATTGAAAACAAAACACTCAAGTAATCATGACTTTTGATGTGAATGATGAGATTAAGTACATGAATGACTAACAACAGGATTTAAACTAAATTTGAGCTTGTGAAAAGTAATAAGCTCAATTGAGCTTATTAAGAGCTTATTTGAGAAAAATTGCTTGAAATTGAAAACGAAGAGCAAGGAAACTTGAAAACTGAAATGATATTACTAAAAGGATTAAGTACAAGCTTAAAGAACAACAGTACAAGTAATGAAAGCTGAAAAAGAAAATGCTTGAAAGAAATGCTTAAAATTGAAGGAAATACAAAGCTGAAAATTAAAGACAAAAACAACAACAGAAATATGAGACCTAGAGCTGCTATTTATAGAGAAATGAAGAAGAGGAGTGAGAGATTCTTGAAACTTCCATTTAATCTCAATCGTTGATCATTTTTGGATCATTTGTAGCCGTTTGATGAATTTTGTGAGGTGTTCGCACCAATGATGTGTTGCCACGTGGTTGAGGTGATAAGGAGAAGGTGTATGAACAAGGTCGAGAAGAGAAAGGGAGCGGGGGAATGCTTTGGAGAGGTTGGTTTGTTGGCAAAAATGGCGGGAATAAACGTAAGTTGTGTTAGGGGGATAGAGTTGACCGCGTGTTTTTATGTTTAAAAGTTTGGATATTAAGCACTTCATTCATCCCCGTGCGATAGCGTTGTCCCTTTTCTAGTATTAAAACAAGTTTCATATTGGCAAATTCGGCCCTTGTGTTTGTTTTCTTTCTTTTCCTTTTATAAACAAACTTTCCGCATTTGGCAACTTTGGCCCCTTGAACTTTGAAACATCCAAATGAGCTTTTGAAACTTTAAGCACTTGTCATAATTGGTCCTTGGGATTTCACTTGGCTTTTTTTTCTTGCTGTATCGGCTGATCCGGCTTTGATCTTGACTATTATCTGCACTCTTGTTCTTTGTCAATTTCGTTCCTTTCGTAGTTTTTGACTGTTTTTGCTTCTTTTTGTCCTTTCAATCCTTTCCTGCACAATTAGACATAAAAGCACACATTTTTCTATTCTTTTGGCATTTTCTTAGCTTTTATTTGGCAAAATCCCGGGTAAATTACATATACAATTTAGCATTTATCAGTGAGACGTTTTGAAAAGTTAACCATTCGATAATTTTTATAAAATATCAGAGTTATAACAGGTTCCAATTGCAATGTAATATAAAACATTTTCAAAATGTTTATCAAATGGTACTCAAATTATAAAGCCTTTAAAAATATATCTGTGCCACTCGAATGCTCCCAATGCTCAGCTAGCAAAATAATAACCTGAGAAAATACATGCAAAACGTCAACAATAATGTTGGTGAATTCATAAGTTTAAGTAAAAACAGTATTGAAACAATTCAAGTAATTTTTCAATAAGAAAAGTAGCATTAAAACATTTCAAATTATTATTTCTGATATCCAAGTAGTGATTTAATAACTCAAGTAATGTTCAGTCGTGGACTACAAGGTTTAGTAGTGTAGACAAGAGAAACAAATTCACCAAGTCTAAAAGGAAACAAGTATTATTACACTAAGCTCATGACACCGAGCTTAACAAGTATTGCAATCAATGCAATGGTAATGCCCTACAAAGTAGCATGTCATGCCTAACAACCTATAAAATACTACAAATGTTAAATGTGTCCGTTTGACATGGCACATGGTTTAAATTACCCAGACGGGGATTGTCATTCCCAGTAGATCTACCATAATCACTCCACTGCTTACTTACATAGCAATTAACAGTTTATGATTCGGAGGGGACTTAAATGGCAATGCGGTAACTTAGGCAATAATATTCAGGCAATAATCTGGATAACATACAATTTAAAACACTTGTGTCTAATAGTAAAACAAATAATTTGTTCAAAACTCACGGTTTTCATATATAGAAATTCAATGATCTCAAATCATGTAGTAAACAAATCAAGCTTTAAATCAGGTCATAAGAAAACAGCCATGTATTACACATGTTTTAGAAGTTACGTAGTAAGCAAGTAAAAGCTTTGGTAAAAATAGTCATGTAACGCTTAAGTAGTAGAAATCAATGAGTTTACTTAGTAAAACGAGCATGTATTCTCACCTCGAAAATAGTTTATGAAAACCATTAAAATAGAAAAGATAGGGCTATGAACTCACTGTAAGTAGAAGTATCAAACGAGAAATTCAACATAGAAAGAACGGCGACAACGTCTCACCCGCGACCTATAATAATGGTGTACGTAGAAGAAGAATATAATTTATAATAAAAATGCATAAATTGCACATATAAATAAATATGTATGTTTTCTACATATGTATAACGTTATACCCTATAATCTATTTGCGCGCCTCAACTTCTTATTAATACCTTCTAAGTTTTTCCGATTTTGACCGATTTTCTTAGTCACTTGACAACCTTTCAAGAAATACCAAACGACCTCAAATGCCTTCCATACTCCATTTCTAACAACCTCAATATGTTAATAACCTACTGTATTTTTCCCAAAAATGTTTGACAAGTCTAACTATTTTTTAAAAATTCGACGACTCGAAGTGTCCGAAAAAGGACTTGCTGTAACCACTTGAAAGTTTCACTTGATCAGACCCATTTAGACCTCTCAATAAAATCTAGAAAAATTCTAGAAAATCATATACATCATGAACTTCCTACAGTAGAAATTTCATTAATTAAAAAAGAGTTTTGATATGGCTGCAACCCTCACAAACACAACCCAAAAAACTATCCCCGAACACAGATTTGACAACGAATCTTGTAAAATAACTTTGACTAACCTCTGCTCACTTTTAACTCAAGTTCGGCGCATGAAGATCTGTATATGCTATTATCTTTTGCCAGTATCAAGTTCCGCCCTTCAGTCAGGTTTATGTGTCAAGTACAAGCCTATGGTAGCTGTCTAGATTATGTCTGTGTAACTTAGTGTCTTCATAGAAATACATAAACCATATCTGAGTGAACTGAGTGAATTCTAAATCAAACACATTTCCTTATGTGAGGTGCTTAGTTATATGTCAATGCCTGAAAAGTTATCTAAACTTGTAAACACTTGTAAAATCCAATTTTTTTCCAAGTCACGATAAATGATTTTATTTTCGCTTTGATTGCTTGAGGGCAAGCAACAGCTAAGTGTGGAGGGTTTGATAACGCCCAAATTATACATGTTTTCGGTGGCGTTATTTGTTTATATTTTATCAATTCTCGTAAACTTTCGATACTTAATAGCATGAAATATGTGCAGGTTCACTTGAAGACATACCGAGGTCAAACACAACAAAGATCGAATATTTATACACTTCAGGAAAACAACATACAAGAAAAGATAAAGTCTCAAGCTAAAAGTGCAAATGTGCGCCGCACTTACCCAATGTGCGCCGTACTTCTCCTCAAAGTCAAAAAACACATTAACTCCATAAGTAAACCGAATAATTTCTTTTGTGCGCCGCACTTCCTATTTGACGTTGAAGAATAAATGAAGACATAAATACTACTACATTAATACCCTAAGTACGCCGCACAATTTCTTTTGTGCGTCGCACTTCTCCAATAAACATTAAATTCCCCTCACATTTAATCACCAAGTACGCTGCACATTTTACCTTGTGCGCCACACTTCCACCCTAAAACCAGCCTATAAATAGAGCCAAAATTCACACATTTCATATCCATCTCATACTTACAAACAACTAAGTATCAATCCCCTCATCCAATCATTCTCCAAGCATAAATACCATATCCTTTGAAGAATCAAGATCAAATCACCAAGAACGACGAAGAACACCATACTAGTTTAGTAAAAGAATGAAGTTTGTTATCGAATCAAGTTATGTTATGAACTCCTTAGCCATGAGAGGCTAAATCTCTCATGACTACTCGATGATGTTATGATAATGAATAAGTGTTTGGTATGATCATGATCTCTTTAATCTCAAGCTTATGTTGCAATCCTATTATGTCTTACCTTGTCGATTTTGCTTATCAATCTTAGATTATATAATCATATCGGTATAGGTCGAAAGACCCGTTATGATCTATGTGGTTTTAAAGATTTGTCTATGATCTTTATCGTCTGTGTCGAGAAATCCACTTTCGTAAACTGATAAACAAAATAAGCTTTGATATATTAGCAACTGGATTATTTGAGTGACACATTTGGTCTAGTTAACTAAATATAAGCCTTGAGTTAATCAAGTTAATTTGTGAAAACGCTTTCTGACGAGAAATCCTTTTTATAAGTTAAAGGTTCCATATTCGAGGTCTTAATCATTTCCATCACTTATGAATTATTTTCAACTATCCGAGTAGTCATCTTTATTATCACTAGTAAAACAAAAGTTATTTTCAAAACTGTTAAAGTCTTTTTCTTTTTGGTTACTTGAACACTACTCAAATCCCTGTCGACGACCTGGTCTTACCTAAAAAGATTATACTACATACGTGGGTTATACTTTTACCCGTGTGTTTCCCTATAATAAAAATTGGTATTTTCAGTCATTATAAATTTAAAGCTTTTGAAACATATCAAGTCGAGAAATACTAAAATAAGAATAATTTACCTTCCAGAGGTAAAATACAAAATTATCAATTTCTTAAATGCTATAATGGATAAATGTCCAAAGCACGACTCATGAATAATTAAAAACGATGATTTTTACCAAATCAGCTAACGAGTACAACACAAAATTCCTTTAAAGGTAAAAATAGGAACGGAGTCGAGATGAATATTGACCGTAAGATACGAGATGTTATAATATTCCTCAGCATTGATATAAAAGATATCATCCATGTGCTTGAGGTATCCTTACGGATCTATGAATGTGAGTTACATCATTCTAAGGTTTAACATTTACATGTTCATCCTCAGTTTGACATTCGCTAGTGCATTTAGAAGGTTTGTGTATGTTGTTATTGTATCTTGATGACATCAAATAGTATATACTTTTTGGTGTCAATATCCCTTGTTTATTGCCATATTTAATACTATTTTATGTGAATCTAGTACTTAATCCCTTAATATTTACAGATGCAGGTTAATCAAGGCATTGAAACGAAAAGACGTAAAAAATGAAAGATACTTGAATGAAATTAAAAAAAACTCAAGGACCTATTTACTTGTGATTTGGAGTTCACCATGATCCTCTAACTCATATTCCTCAGCATTGATATAAAAGATATCATCCATGAGCTTGAGGTATCCTTGCGGTTCTATGAATGTGAGTTACATCATTCTAAGGTTTCACATTTACATGTCCATCCTCAGTTTGACATTCGCTAGTGCATTTAGAAGGTTTGTGTATGTTGTTATTGTATCTTGATGACATCAAATAGTTTATACTTTTTGATTTCAATATCCCTTGTTTATTGCCTTATTTAATACTATTTTATGTGAATCCAGTACTTAATCCCTTCATTTTTATAGATTCAGGTTAATCAAGGCATTGAAACAAAAAGACACGAAACTTGGAAGATACTTGAATGAAAATGAAGAAATACTCTAGGAGTTATTTACTTGTGATTTGGAGTTCATTATGTGAGGCTCATGAAAAAATCAAGTGAAGAAACAAAACCAAAAGTTGAAGAAATTTTCACAAAATACTCTTAGAAAGGTGTTTTAGTATTTTTGACCATAACTTATTCATACAAGCTCCTTTTTAGCTGATTCAAGTGGCCATGGAAAGAGGAAAGGGATATCTACAACTTTCTTTCTTTGAGCTAAGCATGGATCGCAACAAAGCGAAAGTTACCACATAACTATTGCAACTACGCCGTAACTAGGGAAGAAAAACAATTCGAGAGTTCAAGAAGAAAGTTACGTCATAGTTATTCACTTTTGACTACATCGTAACTATATCAACATCAGCAAAAACCTATAAATACAAGCCCTTACTCGCCCATAAAGTGTGTGTTGACCCTATGGTCGATTTAGGGTTCAGTGGAGGACGAATATCACCATCTTCAAGCTGCAATCCAGGGGAGAAGATGCCATCATCATCATACTAGATTGGTTTGAGTATAAAAAATTATGTTCTTCATTACTTTCATTATTAACATTGATTTTGATTGTATGAACATGATCTTTAGCTAAACATTTCATGTGTTAGCCTCTGTTGAATTTATTAATGCATTAATCTCTTTGTTCTTGTTTAATTATTGTTTTATGCGGATACCTTGATTGTCTATTGATTGATCCTCACATTTTAGTAGTGCTAAGGGTTTTGTAGAGCTTATTAGCCGGTTAGTAGGTGTGAACAACTGAAAGCTAGGCTAGTAGGTTAATCGAGTGGGTTGGCATCCATTTCGATTGTAAGGATTCTCCATATCACCACCTGCATTAGATTAGGCACTTAAAAAATGCGGGCAAACCTTGGATTAAATGACACCTAATAGAGGTTTTTATGTCGAGATGTGGGATTGTCGACATTAGATAGGTCTTTAAGGTAGTTGGTGTCATAAAGACTATAAACTAGATGCCCGATTTTCATGAACAACGGGTATATGTTAGGTTGCAACTACAAATTAAACCTAATGATATTAGAACCACCACATAAAACAAGAGTTAGACATTGCACTAGGAAATAAGATTGTTGCGTTAATAATAAAATAACTAGGTTAGCACGTCTTTTGCCTTAATGAGTAAAACTCCATTTAATTTCTGTCATTTATTTTCTTGCAATTTTAGTTAATTAAACAACTTCAAAACAATCGTGACAATTAAAACTCAAGTTATAGACCGTCCATTAGCTCTTGCAAACGACCTCGGATTTATCGAAACCTACACTATACACGATCGAGTTCTCTGTGCATTAGTGCGATAGTAGATCATAGATAGTCAAGTCTTAAAACCTGATCTATTAAACAAAAATATGTATCAAGTTTTAGGCGTCGTTTCCATGGAGCTAAATAGGTTTTTTAATTTGAGTTTTTGTAATTAATTTGTAATCTAAATTTTCAACACTTTTATTATTTTTTTGATCTTGTTCTTGTTATTTTTAGTTTATTTTCTTGTTCTTAGCTACTGTGTCCATTTGCTTGTTTTTCATGTTATAATGGAGGTTGATATTGACAATATGATCTTGAATGAGTATTTGATGTGTGATGCAAAGTATAGGGACTTGAATTATTTTTGTGGTGTGGATATTAATACCCTTACCATGGAGGAGTACTTGGATTTAAGGCTCTATGTTGCTTCAAAGAGGAGATACATGTATAAGAAGATAAAGGATAAGAAGATGAGCTGGGTTCTTTTCTCTGTCTTAATGGATAAAATTGATGCAAAAATTCCTCAACCATGTCCCAAATTTGATTTCATATGTCACGATAGTAGCAGAGAAGTTGACATTGATTGCATGACTTTAATGAGTACGAGTTATACATGGCTAAGCAATGTCAAATGAAAAATGGTTTGAGGATCCCATTAATGGTTGTACATCCCAGTTTGTGATCTAGCACCATGCCTACATCCTCAACCAGAAAAGAAGGAATTGAGCTTAGAAGAGGTTTTGGATGAATTTAGAAGAATAAAATGAGGGGAAGTTCAAAATGGGTGTGACAATGAAGTATTTGGGGATATTGACCAAGAAGATGGTAACTTCTTAACTTTCCTATTCTTCCCGTTACTAACATATTTGCTAGTGGTTATGAACAGGTTTTTAAAACTATTGATGTCAACATTTCAAGGGAGAAAGAGGAAGTTCGTGAGGAGGACGTGGAGATGGATGAGGACGATGATATTAACCCATTAAAGAATAAAGAGGCATTACAATGGTGCCCAACTAAAGACCATTTCTTAGTTTTTATGGAACTCAAGGATCATTTAACTTTTATGGAGCACGATATTCCATCATCCATCCCAAATGAGGTAAAGAGGGGGTTAGCAATTCCCTACATGTATGAATTTTTAACCTCATATATCTAAACTGTAGCCTACTTACACCCTTATGGTGTATATCGCTACTATTACCCAACATTGATTTCAAGTGAGGGGGTGAACACCCTTATTCTATGTAAATAAGGGTGGAGTCAAGCTCGTGACTCAAACAAAAACAAGCACTTCTTGGGAGGCACCCCATGCATATCTTTTTACTTATGTTTTTAATATAATAAGATTTTATGCTTGGTTTGTTTGGTTTATCATTTTTGTAGGTTGCTACAGCTAGGAAAAGACTAGATGAGTACAGGGAAGTCCTCTATCCATTTTGAAAAAGTTTGAAAATCCTGGAAATCATTCTCAATAGGTAGTTATGGCGTAAATGGTCTTAATGGTTACGTCGTAACCCCTCTATTACAGGAATACAAGTACCCAGGTCAACCTAACTATCGCATAACTAGCTCGATCTAGTTATGCCGTAACTGTCCGATGTGACAGATTTTTTCAAAAATAATTTCAAAACATCTCCAAAGCCTTGTAAATTAGTTTTGAACTTTGTAGGTGTGCTCCCTAAAAACCCTCACGAGACTTCACTCATCCACTCGGGTTATCGTTGCATATGCTAAATGCAACCGGGATTCCTACGAAAGTGAGTTTTGATTTTATTTTGTTTCTTTTATTGTTTTTTTGTACATAGCGTGCTATCTTGCTTTTATTAGGAATTATGCTTTTGGTGCAAGCTTTTCTTGCAGCTATACAGGTTGGTGCACATGGAGTGGTGCTAGGGTGGTAATTAGCTGTAAGGAAGCATTTCAATCCAGACTAGTTTGATGTTATACCGAAAGTGATGATGAGCAGTTAGTATTGGATGTTGCTCGAGGAAGCATACGTGAAGCATGTATTGGAACATGCTATCTTTTGATCATACTCATGACTTCAAATAATGTCTATTTTATAGCATCATTTATCCCATGTATTTAACCCATTTTATATAATTTTTGCAAAGAATTGTTACTTAATCGTTTATATTTGAGAATTGCAGTATTTATGGAGTAGTTGGTGAATATTAGCAAAAGGCGCGCATTCTGGAGCTTAAATTAAGATATTTTGAAGATTTACTATTCTAACTACCAATACACCGTATCCATCAAGGAAGATACGGTGTATCCATGCCTGCACTCACCAAAGACCACAAAGGAATGAAGATCAATACGTTGTATCCAAAAGAAGTCAATACGCCGTATTGAAGATATAGTATGTGAATATTCTGGAAGATATCAAACGTGGTCCATACTTCAAGAAACTCGAATACACCGTATCCAATCCCTTGGATACGCCGTATCGAGCCGACTTCCAGACCCTATAAATACAAAACTCAAAAATGAGTTTTAAGTGTGCTAAATCATATTCTCAATACCTAAACCATAAAAGTCGATTTTCAGATGTGTCGTCCGGAAAAAAAGTGATACCAGTTTATTACTACCCCATGTATTTGTGCTTCTGTGCCGACCTAGCCCTAATAATGTAAAATATAATAATAAATTGGCAAGTTAGAAATAAATATAAAAGTTTTCTTTCTAAGCCAAAGTATTCTTTTGAACCAGAATATTTGCAAAAGACTTTACAAGGCTTATTTTCATCGGAAGTTTCATGCGTCTTGATATTTTCTCCGGATGGGGGTCTCAAATAGCCTTCGCAACATTACCCGATTACGGTGGGATGATAGAGAAGAAAAGTCATTTATTGGACAAGTGAACCAACGATGTCTTAGCTAAGGAGGTTTTGTTTGCTTTGAGTATCACATCACAATCAAAGGGGTTTGTTGAGGGTTGTTGGAAAGGAAAATCAAAAACAACAATAAACAATCAAAAAAAAAAAATCAAAAACAAAATCAAATCAAACAAAAAAAAAAAAAACAAAAAAAGTCAACAAAAACAAAAATGTTGATACAAAACTAGCCCAAAAGGCCCAAGTGTAAAGCTTGGGTCGATTACAACTATCTAAATATGTGGATTCAATTGGTTAAATTAATTGAGGGCACACATCACTTAAATATATGATTTATGTCGGGAAGAGAAATTCACAAGTTGTTAATTTAAAAGGTAGTCTAACATCTTAGCTTCGTACTTAACAGGTGAATTTATTTGAAAGCTTAGCATGGGAAAAGTGAAAAATCGGGAATGATAAAGTTATCTTTTAAGACACTTTTCAAGTACTTTTTGTTCCATGATCCTAAAAATTACCACAAGGTAATGAAAACAATACATTATGTCAACACAAGAATAAGTTATAGTTAGGAAGTTAATTTTTAAGAAAAATCAATAAAAAGAGAAAAAGTTTTGAAAATTGGGAATTTGGGTGTTTTATAACTTGTGATCTCTTAGCTCTCTCAACAAAAATCTTTGCTACTTTTCAAAGGTTTAATTTGGGGAAGTTTTGAGATATTTGGTTATAAGGCATGTAATATTGCGTGAGGACACGCAATCGTTTAGTTTGGGGAATTTTGATAAGTGTAAAATACACATATCCGTTAACACAAAAAATGACCCTAAATGACTAAAAACATACTTAAAATGGCAAAAATATACTTGTTTTTGTGTTTTGTGTGTGCAGGTACGGATATATCAAAAATCACAAGAAAACCGTCAAAAACGGGCAAACACGGACACGAGAACGGAAGAACGTGCAAGAGCCGAAAGCCAAAGTCAAATGGTCCTTGTACCTAAGTGGGTCCCTAAACCCTTAAAACCTTACCCGGATCCAAAGTCCTAAGCCAAAAGCCTTTTGTATAAGTCCAAGGACCCTTTTTTGCCAAACTTGAAAGTCGAATAACACTACACTTTTACTAAATAAAAGAGAGGGACTTAGATTGCAATTACCTAAAGTTTAAATCCCATTCAACCCTTTTGACAGTTAAAAGTGGCGCCAAGGGTGTGATACTATTCACCTGTCTTCTCCAAAAGTTACCCATGGTCAAATCATAGGGCTTTTCCAAATTGAAGGTTAAAGTAGACTATTCAAGTGATCAAGAGCAAGATGGCAAGGGTAAATCAGTCACTCAAGCACTTAAGGGTCATTCTGATAAAAGGGAAGCACACGTCAGATGTGAAGATCACAAAAGAATGTGAATTTTACTCTACTATCACTCAACAGCAACAAACACAAAACGTCACAAAGAAAAAGCAATCACGATTGCCCAGCCTTGGCAATCCGTGAGAGTTAGTAAAGTTATCTAAACGGCTCAAATTCATCACCAAATGATTAGATGATGTACGGTCCTTGATTTAAAGGAGCGTGGGTATGCAAGGTACTAAGCCTAGAAGGTTCTGATAGAAATGCTAAAAATAGTCACTACACACCCACTAAGGACACACAAAGGAGACTTTTTCTTCTTACCTAAAGTTAGTTAAGCTTTTATTTTAGCTTAATTCATTTTTATCTATGTAAATCCTTTTCAATCTTTTTGAATATCCTTTTAAGCATTGTAATACAATTTTCATTAATGAAATCAGATTAACAATGTTTAACTTCAACCAATAAGCTCTCATTTTTTCAAAAATAAAGCTACTATCTCTCATAAGCAATCTCATAAAGTTCTTATAAGAGCCTTAAGCTTATAATGAGAGCAAAATCAGTCAATAATTTACTAAAGTTAAAACCAGCTTGATACCTTAGCTTATAGATTATGGACATATGAAGGATTCAAACATGGAGAAAGGGATCCCATGGACTTATACTAGCCTATCTATATGGATAAGATAAAGCTAGTAGATAAGCTCTAAGAGCTTTTAAGCTTCTGTTAAGATAAAGCATCCTGTAAGTTTTCTTTTATTTCATTTTGTCTTTAAAATCTAGTTTAATAGCTTAATAATTGCTTAGTTAGCTTAGATATGCTTATTTGCTTATTAAAAGTGTTTATCTGTTTTCTAGCTGCTAATTTGAGTTTTATATTGTTACTTAGTGCTTATTCATCATCTGTTTTTAGCTTAATTGTTATAGATCATAGCAGTTTCATTTCTGTCTTAAAATCATAAAAAAAATCCAAAAAAATAATTAGCATAAGTAGATCTTAGATTCTAGCCTTAAGTAATTATGGATTTCTGTTTGTTAAGCTTGTATTAAGCTATTAATTATATGGTATTGATGTTTTGTTAATTAGATTTTCAATCACAAGCTTAATTCATATCTGTCAAGTAGTTAAATGAGTGTTTGGATTTAGCTTGTTTGACCATAAAAAGTCAAAATGACTAGGAGTTTTTCTTAGGTAAGCTTGATCTTAATGTTAGAATAGTTTTTAAAGAAAAGCTTCAGAAGATAAGTTTAAGTTTTTAAGCATCTGAGCTAATTCTTAAGTCTCACACTAGCACCTTTTTTCCCTAGTCTTGTTTGATGAAACTTAAACCAAGCCATTCAAGGCTTGGTTATTGCTTAGATTGTGTTTATTCACACTCCATAAGAGTGTTAAGTGCAAACTCAAACCCCCTCTTTCTGTAACAGCTTTTTTCATAAGCTGTTTTAGAGCTTATTAGTGAGTTTCAGTTTATGTTGTTTTTACAAAAAGTGCTCAAAAATAAGTTTTCTTTAAGTTTCAATCTTTAGTTTTTGTAAAAAAGTAAAAAATAAAAAAAAATGGCAAAAAGGGGGTTTGCCAGCCTCGAACCCACGACCTCACTCTCACAGACCCAATGCGTTAACACTTGTGCTACAATAACTCATCCAACCTCTTCTCCATTCATTTAATTAATAAACCATTTTTCATTTCCTTTTACTTAAAAAAGCCGTAGCTTCTTAGAGCTTATTAGGAGCTTATTTGATAAGCTGAGGGGTTAGTGATAATTTTTCCTTGATCTTTGTAGCTTATTGGATTTTCCCTGAATTTTTGACATTTTTCTATTTAGTAGATTATTTTTAATCATTTTTCTAAGGTTTAAATTTTTGAAAAATCATAAAAAATAGAAAAAAGTTTCAGAAAAATACAAAAAATAGTTTTTAGCATTAGATTAAATACTTTTAGGTTTACATTCAGAAAAATCATTTTCAACACTTTTGGATTTTAATTCTCATTTTTAAGCTTTTCATTTTAATTTTAAAAAATAGGATTTTAATTTTAAAAATAGTTTTCTGAGTTTTATGTTATTTTAGACTTTTTCTAAGTTTAAAAATCATTTTTCTTAATTTTTAGTACTTAATTTGCTATTTTTTAAGATTTAATTAGATTAAAATTCATAATAAATTCAAAAATAATCAAAAAAAATGTTTTTCTTTTTCTTAAAATTTTCTTTTGTCCTAATTTAGGTTTAGAAATTTAGTTTGCATTTTTAGGAGTTAATTTTAGTGTATTTGCTTATTTGTCGCGTTTTATTTGCTCTCGTTAATTAGTTTAAGTGTTTAATTGTTTTTAATTGTTCATTTTAATTGTTGCTTTTATTTAGTAATTATAAATACTCAAAAAAAATTATTTTCTCTCATTCAAATTATAATCCAAGCTAAAGCAAGGTTTCAATTTCACAAGTCGTTGGGGAAACGACCCGGGTGATCATTCTTCCCAGTTAAATATGCGTATTATATATATACTATATATATTTTAGAGTGAGCTTTTCTTAAGGGAGACTTTAGGAAAGTTCTTAATTGCTCTTTTGGTATTATTATATATTTTATTGTGTGTTTAAAAAATTACTATCAACTCAACTGACAGATTATGGCTTTCACTTTGATAAAATACCAATGTATTGTGACTCAAAGGCGCCATAGCCATCTCGTGCAACCAGGTACAGCATTCTCGCACTAAGCATATCGCAGTCCGGTACCACTTCATAAGGAACATGCAGAAAATGGTATTGTCGAATTATACTTAGTCGGAACAGATTACCAGTTAGTCGACTTGTTTACGTAAGCTCTTTCGAAAGAAAGGTTTATGTACCTAGTTGGACGACTCGGTATGCGATGTTTGACTCCAGTAAAACTGGAGACTCTGACAAAGGAAACTGCTTGAAATTACAAAAATATAAAACCTAGAAAAATAAAATTTAAAATCAGAAAATTTCAAAAAATACCAAAAAGAATCTTATCGACGTGTCTCTTGGAATCGATAATATTTACTTATCTAGAAATGTCGATTAACATTGACACGGGTGTATAAATAAATTTCGAGCAAGAGTTCAAACGATTTAAAACATGTCATTTCTAATTTTCTTAATGGCTTGTCATCACTTTCATATTGCAACCCGAACCAAAATGTAAAAGGAGAATGTAAGTCATGCACATTTAGCCTTAACAACGAGAAATTCACAACTTGTCGGACTTGAGCTGACACAAATACAACACGTCATATCAAAGACACTCAAAGTCTTTAGAGCTCAAGTAACAATGGTTTTCTAAAACTGTTGAACATAATTTTTCAAGAGTGCTTTAAATGTCAATTCATGCGATATATTTCATATGTATTAGATAAACTTCATAATAAGTGGTATCTTTAAAAATTGTGTATTCAACACTCCCTTCTTACAAAACTTTCAGGAAGTGGATCAATCTTTGTGGGGGAGCTTTTAAAATAAAGTTTTAATGTTTGTAGACACATTCTCACATGTCTATTTAGTGTGTCTAAAACATCAAATGTGTTATAAACAAGTGAATAATATTAAATGTCAAAAATATTTGTTGACGAGTGTGCATATATCAACAAGCATTGTTAGTGATCTAATATACATCCGGTCTAGAGAAATTGAAAACCGTCGTTAGCGGCTAAGTGACCATCCGTTTTAGATATACACACACCCTGACATAACTAGCTTTCTCATTTTGTTTAGAACATCCAACAATGTCTCAACCTCAAATTTACATGTAATTTACAACGTCATATCCAATCTCTAATAAGTGGTGTCATAAATGTGTGAAATTGAGGGGGATAGAAAGAAAATTGTTCCATAATTTTCAAGCTTAAACATTTTTCTCCCCATGAAATTTTTTATGTCATCAAATTTTAATCAATTGATATTGAGAATAGTAACATGTTATTTTTCTA
>BQNB010026594.1:0-23841 GCA_026074375.1 Tanacetum coccineum | reverse complement strand
AAAAAGAGATTTACGATAAACTGTTCTGAAGTTATACCACTCTTGAAAAACATTGCATCTCTTTAGAAGTTGATACTCAACTTAATCAAGAAATTTTTCAAAGAGATAATTCTATTTCAAATCAAAGTGCTCCAAGTTTTGATCAATATTTTGAATCAAATGAATTGAAAACTCAGTCCTAAGAGAAAGATACGGTCATAAAGAAGTTGAAAGAGAGAATTAAATCTCTAAGTGGAAATATGGATGATGATAAGATCAAAAAGGACATAGAAGAGATTGAAATGATAAATATTGAATTGGATCATAGGGTGTTAAAATTTATTGCTGAGAATGAACATTTGAAACAGACCTATAAGCAACTTTATGACTCGATCAAACCAACACGTATTCGATCAAAAGAACAATGTGATGCTTTAGTTAGTCAAGTCAATCAAAAGTCTGTAGAAATCTCTGATTTAAATGCAATTCTTCAGGAAAAAGTTCTTGTCATTACATCTCTCAAGAATGAATTAAGGAAACATAAAAGAAAAGAATTAGCCGATAATGTTGTCACCAAAAACACCATTGATCCTGAAATGCTTAAGATTGATGTGGAACCTATAAACCCTAGATTGTTATACAATAGGGCAGCTCACTCTAACTACCTTAAGCACACTCAGAAAGAAGCTGCGATTCTTAGGGAAATAGTGGAACAAGGAAAATCACAAAATCCTCTAAATAATTCCTTAGACTCTGCTTGTAAGTATACAAAACAAATTCAGGAGTTGCTTATACTAATCGAACAAACCTGCCCTAGCATCAATAAGTTAAGTGATTAATTTGTGGCTGTGACCCCAAAGAACAAGGACAAAAGAGTTAGATTCACTGAGCCCGTCACATCCTCATAAAACAAAAACACAAAAACAACTTCTTCATCAGATCTAGTGTCTAACAAACCTATGTTGTCTTCTATGGGAGTAAAATCGTCTACTAGTGCTAGCGGATCACAACCTTCAGGCAATATAAAGAAAGATTAGATTCAACAAACACCAAGTAGTACTTAGAAGAATAAAGTAGAAGCTCACTCTAGGACTGTTAAATCTAGTTTGAAAAATAAGAATAGTGTTGTTGAACCTAAAGGATCTGCAAATGTGCAGCATTCCAAGCTTAATGCGAATTTTGAAGTTCTATGTATTAAGTGTAATGGTTGCATGCTTTCTAATAATCATGATTTGTATGTTCTTGATTTTATCAATGATGTGAATGCTCGTGCTAAATCTAAATCTGTTAAGAATAATTCAAAGAGAAAAGTTTAGAAACCAACAAGAAAAGTATTCATAAATATTGGTTACACTTGGAGACCTACTGGTCGGACCTTCACTATAGTAGGAAATGCGTGCCCTTTAACTAGGATTACCACAACTACTGAAGTGCCCCTTAGGAAACCAACTGCCCTAGAAAGTGATACACCTAAGCCTGTAGTAACATTGGTTTACTTAAGGAAACCTAAGAAATCTAAAACTAATGTTCCAGTTGGCAAACCTAAGAATATTAAATCTTTATCTGCTATAAAAAGGAACCCAGTAAATCTTGGAGATCCATAGTTTCCTATGTTCCATCTTCCTCTCTTGATGAATGCAGGTCGTCCAAATTGTTCTCTGGTATTTAGACTCTGGCTGCTCCAAGCATATGACCGGAGATCGCTCTCAGCTCACCAATTTCGTCAATAAATTTTTGGGTATAGTAAAATTCGGAAATGATCACGTGGCAAAGATATTGGGATATGGTGATTATCAGATTGGGAATGTTACGATCTTAAGGGTTTACTACGTGGAAGGACTTGGACATAACTTATTCTCCGTTGGGCAATTCTATGATTCGAACCTTGAAGTTGCTTTTCGTCAACACACCTGCTTCATTCGTAATCTAGAAGGTGTTGATCTATTGACTGGATCTCGAGGCAACAATCTGTATACACTGTCTCTTGGAGATATGATGGCGTCCTCTCCTATATGTCTCTTGTCAAAGGCCTCAAAGACTAAGTCATGGCTATGGCACCGACGTCTGTCTCATCTGAACTTTGGTGCAATCAACCATTTAGCTAGACACGGTCTTGTGAGAGGTCTCCCTAAGCTAAAATTTGAAAAGGACCATCTGTGTTCTGCGTGTGCAATGGGCAAAAGCAAGAAGAAACCCCACAAACCTAAATCTGAAGACACCAACCAAGAAAAACTTTATCTTTTGCACATGGATCTTTGTGGCCCAATGCGTGTCGCAAGTGTTAATGGAAAGAAGTACATCCTCGTCATTGTCGATGATTACTCACGGTTTACATGGGTAAAGTGCTTAAGGTCAAAAGATGAAGCTCCAGATTTCATAATCAAGTTTCTCAAGATGATCCAAGTGCGGCTTAAAGTACCTGTCCGACGAATCAGAACAGATAATGGAACTGAATTTGTTAATCAAACTTTGCGTGAATATTATGAGAAGGTTGGCATCTCTCATGAAACATCTGTTGCTCGCTCTCCACAGCAAAATGGTGTCGTTGAAAGACGTAATCGTACGCTAATTGAAGCTGCCCGCACAATGTTGATTTATGCAAAAGCTTTGTTATTCTTATGGGCAGAAGTTGTTCCTACCGCATGTTATACCCAAAACTGTTCCATCTACGTCTTCGTCATGGCAAAACACCATATGAGTTTTTACATGACAAACTTCCCGACTTATCATTTTTCCATGTATTTGGTGCACTTTGTTATCCGACAAATGATAGCGAGAACTTGGGTAAGTTACAACCGAAGGCTGATATTGGTATTTTCATTGGCTATGCACCCATAAAGAAAGCATTTCGAATTTACAACCGACGTACCAGACGAATCATCGAAACAATTCATGTAGATTTTGATGAGCTGACAGCAATGGCTTCTGAACACAGCAGTTTAGGACCCACACTTCATGATATGACTCCTGCAACAATCAGTTCAGGACTTGTGCCAAACCCTCCTCCTTCAACACCATTTGTACCACCTTTAAGAACTGTTTGGGATATTTTGTTTCAACTACTGTTTGATGAATTGCTCAACCCTCCATCAAGTGTTTATTGCCTAGCCCATGAATTCATTGCTCTAATTGTTGAAGTAGTAGCTCCAGAACCCATTGCATCAACCGATTCACCTTCCTCAACAACTGTTGACCAAGATGCACCATCCCCTAGTAACTCCCAAACAACACCAGAAACTCAATCTCCTGTCATTCCTAATGATGTTGAAGAAGACAATCATGACTTAGATGTGTCACACATGAATAATGATCCGTTCTTTGGTATTCTAATTCCGAAAAACAATTCTGAAGCATCTTCTTCTTCAGACGTTATTCCAACTGTTTTGCACACTGCTGCTCCTTAGAACACATTACCAAATGGACCAAGGATCATCCTTTAGACAACATCATTGGTGAACTCGAACGACCTGTTTCCACAAGACTCCAACTCTATGAACAAGCTTTATTTTGTTACTATGATGCTTTTCTTTCCTCTATTGAACCCAAGACGTATAAAGATGCATTAACTCAATCATGTTGGATTGAAGCAATGCAAGAAGAGCTAAATGAATTTGAACGTCTTAAAGTCTAGGAACTTGTTCCTCGTCCAGATAAAGTGATGATCATTACTTTAAAATGGATTTATAAGGTGAAACTTGATGAAATGGGAGGAATTCTAAAGAACAAGGCTCGCTTGGTTGCTCGTGGTTACCGTCAAGAAGAGGGAATTAATTTTGAGGAATACTTTGCTCTAGTGGCTAGACTTGATGCTATTTGAATTTTCCTCGCATATGCTACTCGCATATGCTGCTCACATGAATATGATCGTCTATCAAATAGATGTTAAAACGGAATTCTTGAATGGCATTTTGCACGAAGAAGTTTATCTCAGCCAACCAGACGGGTTTGTGGATCAAGACAATCCGAATCATGTGTATAAGCTTAAAAAGGCTCTCTATGGGTTGAAACAAGCTCCTCGCGCATGGTACGATCTACTGTCAAAGTCTCTACTCTCTCAGGAATTCTCTAAAGGAACCGTGGATCCCACATTGTTCATCATAAGACAAGGTAAAGATATTCTCCTGGTACAAATCTATGTTGATGATATAATCTTTGCGTCTACTACACCTGAATTATGTGACCAATTTTCCAAAATAATGTGTTCTCAGTTTAAGGTGTCGATGATGGGCAAAATATCATTTTTCTTAGGACTATAGATTTCACAAAGTCCTAGTGGCATCTTTATAAACCAATCTAAATATGATCTTGAATTTTAAAAAAAATATGATATGGAATTTAGTGACCCCGTGGATACTCCTATGGTAGAGAAATCCAAACTGGATGAAGATACACAAGGGAAAGCCGTAGATCCTACACACTATCGTGGAATGATTGGCACCCTTATGTATCTTACAGCCAGTAGACCAGACCTACATTTGTTGTATGCATGTGTGCCCAGTATCACGCAAAGCTTACAGAAAAGCACCTCCATGCTGTAAAAATAATCTTTAAATACCTATGAGGAACCGTAAATCTGGGACGCTGGTATCCAAAGGATTCTTCTATTGCTCTAACAGGTTAGATTTTATCCGATTCTAACAATGATGGTACTTCAAGTGATGACGATTCTTATGAGAACATCGAGTACGTTGAAGCATCACCTCTTAATTTGGAGATAGTAGCTTGACGAAGGTGAATAAAGATCACAAGATTGTGAAAAGCAGTTTGACTTAGGAAGATATTTTTCAAATCCTAAGACGTTATTCTTCAAGAGAAATTAGTAAATATCAGTCGTCTTATTACTAATATCGAATCTTTGAAAGACAACCCTACTCCTGATCATGTGTTTAAGTCTTCTTCTTCATTTCCTATTCCCGTCACGGATAGTGATTCATTCTTTGAGGAGTCCGATACTTCTTTTTCTCATTCAGGTAATTCTTTACCCGAATTCGAGACTTTTAGCGATCATACGAAAGAGACGAGAAGTGGCAATACCACTACTTATGCTAATAACTCTCTTCCCAAGTATGATTCGTTTCTTTTTGAGGTTGAGCACGATCAGGAAGAGTTGATTAGCATTGTTATTTCTGATAATTCAAATGACCCTCTTTTGGAAGGAAAAAGTTTTGGTAATTACAGCTCTCAAGAATGATTTAAGGAAACTTAAAGGAAAAGCTCTAGTTGATAATGCTGTTACAAAACACACTATTGATCCAAAGATGCTTAAGATCGATGTAGAACCAATAACACCTAAATTGTTGAATAATAAGACAACTCACTCTGCCTATATTAAGCACACTCAGGAAGAAGCTGTAGTTCTTAGGGATCTAGTTAAACATGTTAAATCAAATTATACACTAGATCATTCCTTAGAATCTGCCTGTAGGTATACTAAACGAATTTAGGAGTTGCTTACAAACATCAGTAAAACCTGCCCTAGTATCAACAATTCTGGTAAAAAATTAATGGCTGTCACCCCAAAGAACAAGGACAAAAGAGTTAGATTCACTGAGCCCGTCACATCATCAGGAAACACAAACACAAAAACAACTTCTTCATTAAACCTAGTTTCTAACAAACCTATGTTGTCTTCTGCAGGAGTAAAACCGTCTACTAGTGCTAGTGGATCACAGCCTTTAGGCAATACAAAGAAAGATAAGATTCAGCGAACACCAAGTAGTACTCAGAAGAATAAAGTAGAAGCCCACCCTAGGATAGTTAAATCTAGTTTGAGAAATAAGAATTGCTTTGTTGAACCTAAAGGAAATGCAAATGTGCAGCATTCCAAGCTTAATGCGAATTCTGAACTTCTATGTGTTAAGTGTAATGGTTGCATGCTTTCTGATAATCATGATTTGTGTGTTCTTGATTTTATCAATGATGTGAATGCTCGTACTAAATCTAAATCTGTTAAGAAAAGTTCAAAGAGAAAAGTTTGGAAACCAACAGGAAAAGTGTTCACAAATATTGGATACACTTGGAGACCTACTGGTCGGACCTTCACTATAGTAGGAAATGCGTGCCCTTTAACTAGGATAACCACAACTGCTGAAGTGCCCCTTAGGAAACCAACTGCTCTAGAAAGTGATACACCTAAGCCTGTGGTAACATTGGTTTACTCAAGGAAACCTAAGAAATCTAAAACTAATGTTCCCATTAGCAAACCTAAGAATATTAAATCTTTATCTGCTAACAAAAAGGAACCCAGTAAATCTTAGGGATCCATAGTTTCTGATGTTCCATCTTCCTCTCTTGATGAATGCAGGTCGTCTAAATTGTTCTCTGGTATTTGGACTCCGGCTGCTCCAAGCATATGACCGGAGATCGCTCTCAGCTCACCAATTTCGTCAATAAATTTTTGGGTACTGTCAAATTCGGAAATGATCACGTGGCAAAGATATTGGGATATGGTGATTATCAGATTGGGAATGTTACGATATCAAGGGTTTACTACGTAGAAGGACTTGGACACAACTTATTCTCCGTTGGGCAATTCTGTGATTCGAACCTTGAAGTTGCTTTTCGTCAACACACCTGCTTCATTCGTAATCTAGAAGGTGTTGATCTATTGACTGGATCTCGAGGCAACAATCTGTATACTCTGTCTCTTGGAGATATGATGGCGTCCTCTCCTATATGTCTCTTGTCAAAGGCCTCAAAGACTAAGTCCTGGCTATGGCACCGACGTCTCTAATCTCATCTGAAACATTATGCTAAATCAACCATTTAGCTAGACACGGTCTTATTCATGGTCTCCCTAAGCTAAAGTTTGAAAAGGACCATCTGTGTTCTACATGTGCAATGGGAAAAAGCAAGAAGAAACCCTACAAACCTAAACCTGAAGACACCAACCAAGAAAAACGAATCTACTTTGTACATGGAACTTTATGGTCCATTGGCGTGTCGCAAGTGGTTAAAAGGAAAGAAGTACATCATCGTCATTGTCGATGATTACTCTCTATTTACATGGGTAAAGTGCTTAAGGTCAAAAGATGAAGCTCTAGATTTCATAATCAAGTTTCTCAAGATGATCCAAGTGCGGCTTAAAGTACTTGTCCGGTGAATCAGAACAGATAATGGAACTGAATTTGTTAATCAGACTTTGCGTAAATATTATGAGAAGGTTGGCATCTCTCATGAAATATCTGTTGCTCGCTCTCCACAGCAAAATGGTGTCGTTGAAAGATGTAATCGAACGTTAATTAAAGCTTCCCGCACAATGTTGATGTATGAAAAAGCTCCGTTATTCTTATGGGCAGAAGCAGTTGCTACCGCATGTTACACCCAAAATCGTTCCATCATAGGTCTTCGTCACGGCAAAACACTATATGATTTTTTACATAACAAACTTCCTGACTTATCATTTTCCACGTATTTGGTGCACTTTGTTATCCAACAAATGATAGCGACAACTTAGGAAAGTTACAACCAAAAGCTGATATTGGTATTTTCATTGGCTATGTACCCATAAAGAAAGCATTTCGAATTTATAACCGACATACCAGACAAATCATTGAGATAATTCATGTAGATTTTGATGAGCTGACAGCGATGGATTCTGAACACAACAGTTTAGAACCCGTACTTCATAAATTGACTCCTACAACAATCAGTTCAGGACTCGTGCCAAACCCTCCTCCTTCAACACCATTTGTATCACCTTCAAGAACTGAGTGAGATATTTTGTTTCAACTACAGTTTGATAAATTACTCAACCCTCCATCAAGTGTTGATCACCCAGCCCCTGAAGTCATTGCTCCAATTGCTGAAGTAGTAGCTCCAGAACCCGCTGCATCAACCGGTTCACCTTTCTCAACAATTGTTGACCAAGATGCACCATCACCTAGTAACTCACAAACAACACCCGAAACTGCCTTATTTTGTTATTATGATGCCTTTCTCACATCAGTTGAACCAAAGAACTATAAAGACGCATTAAATCAAGCATGTTGGATTGAAGCAATGCAATAGGAGCTTAATGAATTTGAACGTCTTGAAGTCTGGGAACTCGTTCCTCATCCAGATAAAGTGATGGCTATTAATTTAAAATGGATCTACAAGATGAAACTTAATGAATTAGGAGGAATTTTAAAAAACAAGGCTCGCTTGGTTGCTCGTGGTTACCGTCAAGAAGAGGGAATTAATTTTGAGGAATCCTCTGCTCTAGTAGCTAGACTTGATGCTATTTAATTTTTCCTTGCATATGCTGCTCACATGAATATGATCGTCTACGAAAATGGGATGTCAATGGCAATCATGAATGGCATATGTTGCCGACATAGAAGTTTATGTCAGCCAACCGGACGAGTTTGTGGATCAAGACAATCTAAATCATGTGTATAAGCTTAAGAAGGCTCTTTATGGGTTGAAACAAGCTCCTCGCGCAGCGTGGGTATGACTTGTGTCGAAGTTTCTACACTTCTCAGAATTCTCTAAAGGAACCGTGGGATCACCACATTGTTCATCAGACACAAGGCAAAGATATTCCCTAGTAACAAAATCTATGTTGATAATGATATCTATTGCGTCTACTACACTAACTATGTGACCAATTTTCAAAAATAATGTGTATAAGAGTTTAAGAATGTAATGTCGATGGATGAGGTGAAAATATCACTGTATTCTAGACCTTGTATACAGATTATCACAAAGTTCCAGATGGCCATCTATATAAAACCATACTAAATCTGCATAGAATCTTGAAAAAATATGGTATTAAATAATAGTGACCCCCAATGGATACTCCAATGGTGGAGAAATCCCAAACTGGATGAACATAACACAAGGGAAAGCCGTGACCTTTACACACTATCGCTGAATGTTGGCACCCTTATGTATCACATAACCAGTAGACCAACCCTTACATTTGATGTAAGCATGTTTGCCCATTATCAGGCAAAGACCTACCAAAAAGCACTTACCACGCTATAACAAAGGAGTCTTGTAAATACCTAACGAGAGACCTTAATAGGGGACTTTAGTATCCAAATGATACTTCTATTGCTCTAACATCTTATGCAGACGTTGATCATGTAGATTGCCAAGATACTAGACGAAGTACATCTGGAAGTATGCAATTATTGGGAGACTGACTTATTAGTTGGTCATCAAAATGCAAAAAAAAGCTACGATATCTAGTACGAAAGCTGAATATATAGCCCTATGTTTGTTGGCTTTGTCTCAATTCCTTTGATTAGATCATTAGCTTAACGGACTATGGCCTTGGATTCAATAAAATTTCAATGTACTGTGATTTCAAAAGTGCTATTGCCTTATGCTGCAACAATGTTCAACATTCTCAATCAAAACATATTGACGTCAGATTTCACTTCATAAAAGAGCAAGTTGAGAACGGAGTAGAAAAGCTTTACTTTGTCAATACGGAGTATCAGCTAGCGAACATCTACATCTTCACTAAAGCCCTTGGCAGAGAAAGAATTAAATTTCTTATCAACAAGCTGGGAATGCGAAGTTTTACGCCAAAGACCCTGAAACAATTGGCAGATGAAGCTGACGAATAGTGGTGGTACCTATTCAAATATCATGTATATAATATGTATATATAATAAAAACCAGAAAAACCAAAAAGATTTTTCATTTTCAGAAAACCTTTATAAAAACAAAATACAAAAATATAAAATCTTTAAAACCAAATAAAAAAATTAAAAAATAAGAAAAATATAAAAGAGGTATTATTGGCATGTCTTCTGAAAATCGATAACATTTACGGTCTTAGAAATGTCATTTAATAATAATACGAGGCTGTAAATGAAGTTCGAGCAGAAGTTCAAAAGTTTTCAAAACATGCCAAAAATGGCTTGCTATTATTTCTGATAGCAACCCGGTCATCATCTTAAAGGCAAGTATTTCAAAAAGAAAACTTGACCTCATAACGGGAATTTATTCTCGGGCATGGTCTACTTTATGACCATGCAAAGGCTTGTGTTTACTTTGCAACACAACCCGTGCTTCCTATATCAAATAAGTGTACGTTTCAGTGCATTTATTTGTCAAAATAAGAGAAATCTTATTTTTATTGGTAAAAAGTTATCTTTACAATGAATCAGTGTTTTCAGTAATCACAAAAAGATTTTCAAAGATAATTCGACCACTCAAACAATGACAACAGCTCTTTAAATAGAAAACGGGTCATTATTTGAGGGGGAGAAATTTTCATCAAATAATCTTTTAAAACGGTCTTTCAAATTAAGTCACGAAATAAACGGATAAAGTTTTTGATAATGACGGATAACAAATTAAAGGGGAGTTAACTTATATTAACTACAAGGGCTTTAGATGTCATTTGTTTAAAACTTTATGGACTTATTTGCAATTTGAGACTTAGTGAATTCAGGCTTTAAACTACATTCGATCAATATTGCCAACACCTCATAGTTTGTAAAAGACTTAGGAATGCTTGAAAATACTTTCATAGTTTTAAAAGCCTTGATGATTGATTCTCAAGGGATAGATTTAAGCTTATCAATTCTTCGAACACGATCTCTAATATATTTGCGTACTAGGTTTTGCTGATTTCGAGGTATCAAAACCAGCAAGGGGGAAGGAATAGATATACAAGAAAGATAATGAGTACACATGATATAATTCATACCCTATTCTCATTTTAGGTCATTCCGAGAAGACAAATGTCATAAACGCAGAGAAAATCAGTGTTTTAACTTGTTTCTTTCGGGTGTACTATTTCATCCACATGGGGGAAGATATATCTTGTTATTTTTAGTATGCATCATTTGAGATACCAGGGGGAAGTGTTGTAAGAAGATTTATTCTAAACATGAGAAGATTGGTTACTGATTCAAGAAATGCTTCCTCAAACGGTTAATCACTAAGCTTATTTTTTTTTAAAGAGAGTAGAATTAGTTGACAAAAAAGGTACACTTAGGTTTGATAAGTATGATGATTCCTTAAGATAATCAGTATTCTACAGAAAGAAATGAGTACATTTGGGACTTAGTTGACTTAGGTGTTATCATTTCGACTACTTAGAAGGAATAATTGTGACATCCGGGACTTAGTTGACTTTGGTGTTTTAATTTATATCATCTATATCATATAAAGAGAAATGCGGACATCCGGGACTTAATTGAATTTGGTGTTACGGTTTCAAAATAATTGTGTACTTTGGATATTTGGGCTTTTTACATCAAGACTGCTTGAGGCGACTTGCAAGAAAGTTTTGAATCTGCTCAAGAAAAGATTGTTGATTTAGGGGGAAGCTAAGACATCTTCTTAAGAGAGACTACAGGGAAGACCTACGGCTGCTACAAAAGAACCATATGATTCTATCATATGATGTTCTCATCATTCAAGTCAAACCTCGTACATAATAATCTTATGAATATATAAATGTGTAGTAAAATTAGGCATATATAGTGTTTGAGTATGAATTTTCAAGAATTTCTTAGTAAATTCAAAAAATTTCAAATTAACATACTCAAACACCATATAATACCCTCATAATTTGAGGGGGAGCATTAAAAGTGTTCTTAATACGGCTTGTTAATAATTGGATATTTTTTCCCTGAAAGCAGTTATATTTGAATCAATTGATATCCAAAATATCAAGAGATTTAATATTTTTTGTTGGGAATTAAGTATTCTAGACTTAATTCTGTTAGTAATACAGTTAGTTCTGCTAGTACACATGTTAGTACTGGTAGAAGAGTTAGCATAGTTAGTACTGGTAGTGTATTATAGTTAATACTGTCAGTATAAAGATGTTAATACTGATAGTTAAAGTTAGTACTGTTATGTTATAGTTAAGTCTGCTTATGCAAAAGTTAGTTAGAGTTAGAGATATGCATGAGATATCTTAGGAAAGGATATGCATTATCTCTATACGCGTTTTGTAAAGCCCATTAGGGTTTCCTTGGTGTATAAAAGGAACCCTAGGCATAGTTAGAATATACAGATCTATAGAGATCAATTAGCAATCATAGTTTGTAATCAAGGCAGATTCAAGTTATAATATAAAGTGTGAGTTTGATAGAAGAACTCTTGTGTTTACTTAATACTGTTCTTCTTAGCATTGTTGATTAGTTTCCGCATAATCAATAGTGTTCAATCAGTGTTTCATTATTGTTGCTTTGGATTTATCTAAAGTAACAAACCCTTTGCAAGCTAAAGGTTCAAGATCTATTCAGTAAGGGATCCAACAAGTGGTATCAGAGCTTGTGTGGAAACTCTGAATAAGAAGAACTCCATTATTTGAAGCAGATTTACAATCAAACCAGTAAGATGGCAGAACAAGACTCTCCTCCACCAAATATAACAAAAAGGTGGCAGTCTGCTCCATCTTCCGATCACTAAAACCAAAGTGCACTATTGAGTCTAGAGCCAAAAGAGATCTAATTATAAAATCTCAATATGACACTTTCCCTAATTATGCTTGCTAAGTCACAACAATTACGGAATAAACATATAAAATATATATATATAGTCCTACGCATTATCCTTTGATTTTGCCAAACATGCCTGGAAAGAAACGATTGTAGCATACTTAATGAATTCAAACTTGTTCCATTAATTTATTGTATATAATTGACGATTAATGATGAACTCTTGAAATGATTAACACTTCTCAGATTGTCAACAAACCATGTTTAGCAGTGACGCGTCGGATTGATTTTCAAATGATTTTTCTATCAATCGGCGAGACAGTAACTCACGGAACATCGTTATCGTGTGTCTGCTTTAAGACGTTCTACATAATCAAGAACAAGATGATTACGATTGAATCTAAAATACACGTGTGTTAGAAAGATTCGAATACTGCAAGCTGAAATCAGTCCGAGATTCTTCTTAAATTGAATCTACCTGATCATAGGTTAATCCTCACCAATACGAAGGTTACTCCAACCAAACACAGGCGAATGACAAAGCCATATTCGTCCCCTAAATTTATTGCTAACTGTTTTAATTGTAGATTCACATAAAGAAAGGTCTTAGGTACCTGTTCCAGCTGACTCACAATCACAGCCACATGCACATAACCCGACCGAAACAAACCATAAAAGACATCATAAAGCCTCAAGTACATGTTTCAAACTTCCGATACTCTGATACCCGTACGCTTTCATGAAGTGACGAAGCATTAAAGTCAAATAATTTCAAAGAAGTTTTCGTCACTCTGATACCGAACATTTTTTGAAGTAACGAAGTGTTAAAGTTAAAGAACTTTAAGAAAGATGCATCATTAAAGCTTTCATGCTATCAAATCAAGAAAGGTATGAGCATTCGTCCAAAAGTCATCATTCACAAGATGGCAAGTTACAAATGCGAAAAAGATATGCTTGGTTGATGATCTCAATGTGCTCAAGATCACATATTCACATACAAGTCAAGATAAATAAACAAGCTCAAGCCTAAAGTCAATGATCACTATGCAAAGAAGCAAGACAAAAGATCAACTATTACACAAACAAGGACGTCAAGATCAAAGACAAGAAGCATCACTGATTAATATCAAAGGTCACAAGGAGAGATCTCTATATCATCCTTAGGGGTATGATTGTTAGAAAATACAAAAAAGGGTTGAACATTTATGAGATCTCAAACAATCGTCCCTTATAGGAGAAAGTTAGGAATTCAGTTTTTAATGAAGTGACGATCATTATCGATCTCACGTACCTTGTAATAGCTAGATAAATTGTAATGGTTTAAGAATAGAAAGCTAAACCACGACCAAAGCCCATGGAATAATCCCACTAAGGGTCGCCATGGTCCTGCCATTGTATGTCATAAATAACCCTCTCCACACATGGAGAGGGTGTTGGTTGTTCATTTTGTCACATTTTCACTAAGCTAATATTATTATTTTACTTTCTCTCTCTAATGTTCATCCACCCCCCCCCCCCTCTCTCCCTCTCTTCTAAAATACTAAGTGAATCAATTCCATACGGGTTAAGATTATTCTACAAAAAGCCATATTTATACAGTTTGTCCTGTTGCAATGGAATGTTTGTTGTTCTAGTGCAACAGGACGAAAGACACATTGGCACTTGAAGGGCCAAGGCCCAACCCCCAATAAACGTCTGTTTATGGCTACTAGTAATATAGATATCTTGGCAAAGTAATTATTGTATATAAAATTATACAACAGCACTCCCACAATAATTATTGAGAAAATTGTGTTAGTCTTTGTATTATTGAGAACTGATTGGAGAACTGGAGAATTTAGATCGTCAATGATAAAACCAACTTTGTATAATTATTGTTCTTATTCAATAATCGATATTGAACCAGTGAACCACAATTCTACATTCATTTTTTGGTTTCAAATAATCACGTATATAAAACGCATCCTGTGCGGTTCAAATGAAAAGTTCTTATTATACGACTCTTTAATTTTTTATTGTTTATTTTCGGTATATTTTTTAAATTTTTTGTTTTGGCCCACTCAACGGAACAATCTTGGCTCCGTCACTTCACGTGGCCAAAAGTCATGACATGTTTCCACTTTCTCTTGCATTGTGGGAGGAGTAATGCTATGCTCACATAAATTTTACATAATAACATCACATTAATGAGTGGCTTATTTACTTTTTTCATTGAAGCCAATAGAAAATGAGAGAAAACATTTAAATGGACAAGTGAGGTTGCCGCTTCATGGTGTGGATTTTATTATGTAAAATTTATGTGAGCATAGCATTACTCCTCCCACAATGCAAGAGAAAGTGGAAACATGTCATGACTTTTGGCCACGTGAAGTGACGGAGCCAGGATTGTTCCGTTGAGTGGGCCAAAACAAAAAATTTAAAAAATATACCGAAAATAAACAATAAAAAATTAAAGAGTCGTATAATAAGAGCTTTTCATTTGAACCGCACAGGATGCGTTTTATATACGTGATTATTTGAAACCAAAAAATGAATGTAGAATTGTGGTTCACTGGTTTAATATCGATTATTGAATAAGAACAATAGTTATACAAAGTTGGTTTTATCATTGACGATCTAAATTCTTCAGTTCTCCAATCAGTTCTCAATAATACAAAGACTAACACAATTTTCTCAATAATTATTGTGGGTGTGCCTGTTGAAATTTTATATACAAAATACTTTGCAAGATATCTATATTACTAGTAGCCATAACAGACGTGGGGTTGGCCTTGGCCCATCCAAGTGCCAATGTGTCTTCGTCCCTGCACTAGACCAACAAACAATTCCATTGCAACAGACAAACTGATAAATACAGCTAATTGTAGAATAATCTTAACACAAGTATGGATTGATTCACTTAGAATTTTAGAGAGAGGGAGAGAGAGGGGGGGGGGGTTGGATGAACACTTAGAGAGAGAAAGAAAAAAAAAAAATAATAATATTACTTAAGTGAAAATGTGACAAATGAACAACCAACACCCTCTCCATGTGTGGAGAGGGTTTATATATGACATACAATGGCCGGCCATGGACCCTTAGTGGGCTTATCCATGGGCCTTTGGTCCGGTTAGCTTTCTAACTTAACCATACAATTTATCTAGCTATTACAAAGGCTCGTGAGATCGATAATGATCGTCACTTCACTAAAAACTAAATTTCTAACAATCTCCCTCTAAGGGACGATTGTTGAGATCTCATAAATGATCAACACTTTTTGTATTTCAACAATCTCCTCCCTAAGGTGATCTAGAGAACATCCTTGTGACCTGGAGCATAATATCATTGAAGCTTCTTGTCTTGATCTTGAGTCCTTATTTGTGGTAATAGTTTTATCTTATTGTCTGCTTCTTATGCATAGTGAATCAATGACTTAGGCTGAGCATGTTATTTATCTGACTTGTAATGGGAATATGTGATCTTGAGCACATTGAGATCATCAACCAACATAATCTCTTTTCGCCATCTGTAAACCTCTTGCCATCTTGATGAAAAAAACTCGTGACTTTTGGACCGACAAGGCTCAGACCTTTCTTGATTGATATCATAAAAGCTTTAATGAAGCATCTTTCTTAAAGTTTTTCTTTAACTTTAACACTTCGTTACTTCAAAAAAATGTTCGGTATCAGAGTGACGAAAACTTCTTTGAAATTATTTGACTTTAATGCTTCGTCACTTCAAGAAAGACGTACGGTATCAGAGTATCGGAAGTCTTGAAACAAGTACTTGAGCTTTCCATGATGTCTTTTATTTTGTCCGGTCGGGTATGAGCATGTGGCTGTGAATTTGTGAGTCAGCTGGAACCAGGTACCTCCAAGACCATCTTTATGTGAATCTGCAATAAAACAGTTAGCAATAAATTTGGGAGACGAATATGGCTTTGTCATTCGCCCGTGTTTGGTCGGAGTAACCTTCGAATCCGTGAGGATCAACCTGTGATCAGGTAGATTCAATTTAAGAAGAATCTCCTGACATATTCCACTTGCAGTATTGAATCTTTCTACACACGTGTAATTAGAATTCCATCGTACTCAACCATGTTCTTATTATTAGAACGTCTTAAAGCAGACAACACGATAAGAGTGAACCAGTGAGTTACTGTCTCACCGATTGAATAGAAAAATCAATTTGAAAATCAATCGACGCGTCACTTGCTAAAATGGTTTTGTGACACATCGAGAGTGTTAATCATTTCAAGAGTTCATCATCAATCGTCAATTCATATACTGAACAGAGTTTGATCAATAAGAACGCACCATACGTTTCTTCAGGGTGTTCTGGCAAAATCACAAGGATAATGCGTAGGACTATAAATATATATATATTAGATGTGATTCGACATTGTTGACTTAGCAAGCATAATTTTGACAAGTGTCCTAGTGAGATTTATGAATGATCTCTTTTGGCTCTAGACTCAATAGTGCACTTTGGTTTTAGTGATCGGAGGCTGGAGCAGACTGCCATCTTTTCAATATCAACTAACTCGGAGTGAGAAAGTTGATAGAAATCCGTGAAATCTCCGTGAGAAATGAAACATAAATCTTTTAAGAGATTCTGAGTGGTTAGGAAGGGTTATGCATTGCATCACTGGGTCCATGATGTCAGTCTTCAATGTCAGCAATCATCTTTGTGATTCTAGACAACAAATGTATTGACCCGGTTTCTGCCTAAGTGTAAGGAGGGCTTATTTGTTTTCACCCTTTATCTTAACTTTATTCCTTTTTAATTCTTTAACCCCTTCATGCTTACCGATAACTTTCATAACTAGAACCTTGTTGGGTTTGTTCCAGTACTAGCTCCATCTCAGTCGGCACTTTTCCCTTATTCTCACTTTTACTCTTTTTTGCATACCTAAGGACTACTACACTATCTAGTGGAATATCTCTGGGTAGATCCCTCAGTTCTGGATGGATCATGGGAATGGATACCTAAACTTAACCACCTTATAACTCCAATACGGTAATTTAAATAGTTGGTCTTTGGTACTTCCACATTTCAGCCAATCACGTAACCATTTGCTCCCCCTTCATATGTGCATCGATTAATTAAAAGATTTTAGCACATATATAGGAAAGCGTACACTTGAGATCTTAACAAATCACATTATTAGACATATATTTTAATCACATTCTCTCCCCTTATCAAAAATATTAACACTCATGATATTTGATATTCCAATGATTCAATATAACTGCTTCGGGGAAAGAAAGTCCGATTATTTAACAAGCCGTAATAGAACATTTTTTATGCTCCCCCACAAATTATGAGGGAAATTATATGACGTTTGAGTATGAATAATTAGAAAAGATACATTCTTATCAAAGAAATTCTTGAAAATTCATACTCAACCACTATATATGCCCTAATTTTTCAAGTCATCTACACATGTTTAAATATTCACAAGAATATTAATATATGATTAGACCTGAATGATGAGAACATTCATATGATCGAATCATATGTTCCTTAGTATGCAGCCGTAGGTCTTCCCCGTAGTCTCTCATAAGAAGTTGTCTTAGCTTCCCTCCAAAATCACCAATCATTTCTTGAGTAGATTCAAAGCTTTCTTGCAAGCCGCCTCAAGCAGTCGTGATGTAAAAAAAACATGATATCCGAAGAACACAATTAATTCAAAACCGTAACACCAAAGTCAATTAAGTCCCGGATGTCTGAATTTCTCCTTTCACGATAGCGATGATATAAATTGAAACACCAAAGTCAACTAAGTCCCGGATGTCACAATTATTCCTCGAAAGTTAGTCGAAATAAAAAACTCCATAAGTCAAAAACAAATCCTACAAATGTACTCATTTCTTTCTACAGAATACTGACTAACTTAAGGAATCATCATACTTATCAAACCTATGTGTACCTATTTTGTCAACTATTCTACTCTCTTTAAAAAAAAATAAGCTTAGTGATTAACCGTTTGAGGAAGCATTTATTGAATCAGTAACCAATCTTCTCACGCTTAGAATAAATCTTCTTACAACACTTCCCCCTAGTATCTTAAATGATGCATACTTGAAATCACAAGATATCTCTACCCCCATGTAGTTGAAATAGTACACCCGAAAGTAACAAGTTAAACACTGATTTTCTCTGCGGTTATGACCTTTGTCTTCCCGGAATGACCTAAAATGAGAATAGGGTATGAATTGTATATCTATTCCTTCCCCCTTGCTGGTTTTGATACCTCGGAATCAGCAAAACCTAGTACGCACATATACTTGAGATCGTGTTCAAAGAATTGATAAGCTTAAATCTATTCCGTGAGAATCAACTAAGTCTTAAATTACAAATAAGTCCCTAAAGTTTGAAATAAATGACATCTAAAGCTCTTATAGTTAATATAAATTAACTCCCCTTGAAATTGTGATCCGTCATTATCAAAAACTTTATCCGTTTATTCCGTGACTTATTTTGAAAGACCGTTTTAAAAGATTATTGGATGACACATTCTCCCCCTCAAATGATGACCCGTTTTCTATTTAAAGAGCTGTTGTCATTGTTTGAGTGGTCGAATTGTGTTTGAAAATCTTTTTGTAATTGCTGAAAACACTGATTCATTATGAAGACAACTTTTTATAAATAAAAATAAGATTTCTCTTATTTTGACACATAAATGCACTGACACGTACACTTATGGAATAAAGGAAGCACGGGTTGTGTTGCAAAGTAAACACAAGCCTTTGAATGAATATAAAGTAATTCATTCCCGAGAAAAATAAATTTCCCGTTGTGAGGTCAAGTTGTCTTTTTGACGACATACTTGCCTTGAAGATGAAGACCGGGTTACTATCGGAAATAATAGCAAGCCATTTTGGCATGTTTTGAAAGCTTTTGAAACTTCTGCTCGAACTTCATTTACAGCCTCGTATCATTATTGAATGACATTTCTAAGGCCGTAAATGTTATCGATTTTCAGAAGACATGCCAGAGATACATATTTTTATATTTTTCTGATTTTTTTTAATTTAATTTTTGAAAAATTTAATAAAAGGAAAAACTTTTTGGATTTTTTTTATTTTACATATATACATATATACAGGATATTAGTTTTACACCCATTACTCTCTGTTTCCTCTGCAGACGTTTTCAACCTTTCTGGAGACATGCTTTCATACCCTATCTTATCTGATCAGAAGATAAATCTCTCTCGAGCAAAGGTTTAGTAAAGAAGTCCAGCCAGTTGGGTATTCAATACGGACAAAGTATAGCTCCACATTCCATTCTCCACTTGCTCCTTTATGAAATGGTAGAGAATATCGATGTGCTTAGCTCTTGAATGTTGAACATTGTTACAGCATAAAGCAATCGCACTCTTGTTGTTGTAGTACAGAGGGATCTTATTGAATTGAAAGCCATAATCTGTTAGCTGTGTCACCATTTCCAAAGAATTTGTGAGCAACACCCAGATAAGGCATTATATTCGGCCTCTGTACTCGATATAGCAGTGCTCTTTTGCTTCTTTGACGACCAACTAACAAGTTTGTCACCTAAGAACTGAGCGCTTCCTGATGTACTACGTCTAGTGTCCTGACACCCCGCGTGATCGGCATCTGCATAAGCTGTGAGTGACATGTTGGTATCCTTCGAGTACCATAATCCCATTAATGGTTCCGTAAGGTAATCCAAAAGAGCCATTTCCCCGCTGTAAGTGCTTTTTCGGTATGGGGGGGGGGGGGGGGGGGGGGGGGACCCGGGGGGGGGGGGGCGGGGGGGCGGGGGCGGGGGGGGGGGGGGGGGGGGGGGGGGGGGGGGGGGGCTTAGCTGATACCGAGCACATAAGCAGACAACATAAGGTCAGGTCTACTAGATATAAAGGGGAAAAAAATAACCCCAAATAAGGAACCAATCATCACGGTAAAGTGTAAGCATCACTGGTTCCCCTGTGGATCTCATACCAGTTTCTATTTCAAATCATGGGTGTGCCGACCAGAATCAGTACAATGCAAACCGTATTTTTTACATTTAGAAGCATCATTTAGATGGTTTATAAGATCCTCTGGGACATTTTGAGATATTCTTGATCCAAAACTAAACAGAATGACATTTGCCCTATCATCACATCTTGAACTTATGTACATACAAATTAGCAAACACATCACACATGGCAGTATTAGTTGATTGCAAATATTATACGTCACATAAATTTTGTACCAGTAAATGTCATTTCCAGCATGCCGGAGTGATCGAGTGTTGGATCACTATGCACTTTAGAGAATTGTTTGAGAGATGAGGAAGCTTGATAGCATATCATACCATGCACGTGGTGCTTGTTTAAGACCATAAAGAGCCGGGTTTATTCAAGTTAGCTATTGTGTTATAAAGGCTATATAGATCCAAAACCAAGGACCTACACTCTTCTTTGAGCTCACCATTTAAGAAATCCGTTTTGACATCCATTTGGAAAATCATCATATTCTTGTTGGCTTCATTTGCTACGAAGATACGGATGGCCTCTATTCTTATAACCGGTGCAAATGATTCCTCGAAATCGATTCCTTCCTCTTGCCTGAATCCCTGAGCAACTAATCTAGCCTTATTCTTTAGTACCCTGCCGAATTCGTCCGTCTTGACCTTATAAATCCATTTTAGTTTGAACAACATAACTTTATCTGGACACGACACCAATTCCTAAACTTGTAGCCTTTCAAATTCATGAATTTCTTCTTGCATTGCATCGATTCATGACAGTTCGGTCATTGCTTGTTTGAAGTTCTTTGGTTCGACTGCAGTTAGGAAGGCATCAAAATAACACCACATGGCATCAGTCTGTAGTTGCTTTTTGGTAGAGACAGAACGAGAAGGATCTCCAATTACATTTGCTAGAGGATGATCCTTAGTCCATCTACCAAGTGATTCGAATGGTGTGTGGATTGGTCTCACATTAGATGACGATCCTTGAGAAGTCGAGTCTTTATGAAGAGATTCATGAAGTGGATCATTATGAAAATGTGGTGTTTTTGGTGATTCTTCAAAACTCTGAGAAATAATTAGAGAATGTTCTTGATCTTGTGTTAATGGGATACTTGTTGATGGAGCATCTTGGTCAATTGACGTAGACACATGTAAATCGGCTAAATCAACAGCTCTTAGTGCAGCAGCAACTAGAACTAGAGAGACAGCAATTGTTTGAGGATTAAAGTATTCATCGAACATAGGTTAGAACAAACGATCCTAATCATTTCATTTTGGTGGATTACAAGGTTGTTGATGAATAGGGTTTGAAACGACTCCTGAACTGGATGTTGCAGGAGTCATTGATTGAAGCCCGGGTCCTGAATCGAGTTGTTCAGAAGCCATAGCCGTCAGCTCATCAAAATCGAAATGGATGGTTTCAATGATTTTTCGGGTACGTCGGTTGTAGATATAGTAAGCTTTCTTCTTGGGTTCATATCCAATGAAAATACCTATATCAGCTTTAGCTTGAAATTTGCCCAAATTCTCACTATCATTGTTTGGGTAGCAAAGTGCACCAAGGACATGAAGGTAGGATAAATAAGGTTTTCTATCGTAAGAGCTCATAAGGAGTTTTCCCATGGCGTCGTCGTATAATGGATCGGTTTTGGGTGTAACATGCGGTAGCAACTGCCTCGGCCCATAGAAATAAAGGAGCTTGTGCGAAGATTAACATTGTACGAGCGACTTCAACAAGCGTACGATTTCGCCTTTCAACAACACCATTTTGTTGTAGACTTTACGCAACCGATGTTTCCTGATAGATGCCAACTTGTTCATAGTAGTCTTGCAGGGTTTAATTAACAAACTCGGTTCCATTATCTGTACGAATGTTCCTGACAGTTGCATTCAATCTAACTTGTATCATTTTCAGAAACTTGATTTTAAAATCAAGAGCTTCATCCTTTGATGCTAAAAACTTCACTCATGTGAACAAAGAGTAATCATTCACAATGACAAGGATGTACTTTTTCCCATTTACACTTGCAACACGCATAGGCCCACAAAGATCCGTGTGCAAAAGATATAGTTTTTCCTGATTGGTGTCTTCAGATTTAGATTTATGTGATTGTTTCTTGCTTTTGCCCATTGCACATGCCGAACACAGATGATCTTTTTCAAATTTAAATTTTGGAAGACCTCGTATGAGACCATTTTTTCCAAGTGATTAATAGCACCAAAGTTCAAATGTGACAATCGTCGGTGCCATAACCAAGATTTGGTCTTTGAGGCTTTGGACAAGAGACAAATTGGAGAAGATGCCATCATATCCCCAATAGAAAATGTATAAAGTTTTGTTTCCCAAGATCCTGAGAGTAAATCAACACCTTCCAGATTTCGAACAAAGCACGTGTGTTTTATAAAAGCTACTTCAATATCTGAGTCTTAGAATTGACCAACGGAGAATAGATTGTGTCATAGTCCTTCCACATAATAAACCCTTGAAATTATGATATTCCCTATCTGATAATCATCATACCCCATAATCTTTGCAATATGGTCATTACCAAACTTGACAGTATCGAGAAACTTATGAACTAAATTTGTGAGCTGAGAGCGATCTCTAGTCATGTGCTTGGAGCATCCGAAGTCCAAATACCACAAAACAATTTGGACAACCTGAGATCGACAAAAGAAGAAGAAAATGGAGCAACTGAAGTATTGGATCCTCGAGATGCACCGGGTTCCGTTTTGTTAGAAATCACAAATTTTGTAATCTTAGGTTTGATATTAGAACCATTAGTCTTAGGTACCTTAGGTCTCCTAGTATAAACCTTAGTTACTACAGATTCTTGTGCAACTACTTCTAGAGGAATGGGTTCCCTAAGAGGTACTTTATTAGTGGCGGGAATCCTAGTTAAAGGGCACGAATTTCCAACTAAAGTGAAAGTCCTTCCTGTGGGTCTCCAGTTATATCCAATTTTAGTAAACACTTTTCCTGTTGGTTTCTATTCTTCTTTCTTTTTAGCTTTCTTAACAGATTTAGATTTGGAAATTGCATTCATATCAAAAACAAATTCAAGAAAGCATAATTCATGTCTAGCATCAAACATAGAACTATTACATTTAACGCACATTAACTTAGAATTTGTATTTAATTTGGAATGATGCACATTTGCATTTCCAGATGGTTCAACAACACAATTTGATTTATTCAAACTAGACTTAACTATCCTAGAGTGGTCTTCTACTTTATTCTTCTTCTGGGTACTACTTGAAATCTGCAGGATCCTATCATTCTTTGTATAGTCTGTAGACTTTGACCTGCTAGATTTAGTAGACCGGCTTACTCCTGTAGAAGTTGACACATAATTTTTAGTGGTGTGGTCTTTGTTTGGGAAGAGCCTAACTGTTTTTAGGATGTGCTTAATGATATGACGAGTTCAACAAACCTAACTGTTTCTTTTTGTTAATAGGCGTGGCATCAACTAATTTCTTACTGGATTTGTGAATATCATGG
>BQNB010026593.1:33465-57451 GCA_026074375.1 Tanacetum coccineum | reverse complement strand
CATATATTTATCTATGTTTACATTTATCTAAGTATTTATATCATATATAGATATGTTTTTAAGGAGTAAGTTTTAGCGAGTCATATAGCATGTCGAATTTGGGATGTTTTCGGGTTGAACATCTAATCGGGCAGAAATTGCAATATATAGTTTAATTGCAAGAAAGATCGTCGAGCTTCAGTGTCATGAGCTTAGGAAAATGTAATCTGGTTATTGGATTCTGCATGGGTTGCATTATCACGGGAAAAGTCTTGCGGTCCTGCATATTATGATTTATCAAACCTATGAATTCACCAACATTATTGTTGACGTTTTTAAGCAATGTTTTTAGGAGGTCAATAGGCATGGGATGCCAAGGATGCATTGGGTTACATTTTGGATTGCACGCTTAAAGATTTAGGTGCATCATATTTTGGGAAATGTATTGTCAACTTTTGAAATATTCAACAATGAACAAGTAAAGCTATATGCTTTTGTATTAAGTCTTTCAATTAAATCCAATGTATCATTTTAAACAACTTTTTGCGTCGTTCCTATATATCTTGTGCTATTGATCTTGAAGTAACATGCCCCAGACCCTTATTCCGCTGCGACCCAATTTGGGGGTGTTACAAATCGCGTAAGCTAAAAATTATCGTTCAATGTAAACGGACATCAAACAATTAAATATTTACATCAAGCAAGTGTTATGTAATTATTTTGAGGATAATTATTAACTCTGTTCATTTTATTTTTATTGATTACGTAAAGTGTTTATGTTTCGCGATAAAATACATTTAGGCATACCCGGAACCACTAATACCCATCTATACTCAACCAAATACCCACAATTATACCCAATACTCAAAAATTACAAAAATATCTTATACATATACATCTATGGCCGGATATGAGCTCATAAAACCAAAGGAAAATAATATCTAAACCTACTTTGTAGTATAACATGTGGTTTGTATAGATTTACAAGCAAGTTTCCTAACCAAATCTCTACAACCTACCACTAGTTTCTTATACTAAACCACTACTCCCCCCCCTACACCTCCACCCTCTTAACAGATTAGTCCATCCCATAGTTTAACTCAAGGTTATGTTAGAGTTTGGCTAGATATTTTTGACTATAAATACAAGACTAATCAAACCTTGATTCACGGTTATCTTCAAAGATTCCATTTCCCCATAAGGCAAATTTAACAACAAAACTCTCCTACTTTTAACACCCTCCCTAAAACCCACTGGCACACAAAAAGTAACAATATACATTTGTAATTTTGATTTTGACAAGTATTCCAATTTAGGAAAGGGTTCAAAATTAGACACATATAAGGTGTATTAGGAACTTGTTTAAAAAGGTTTTAACACAAGTGTTTAAGCAAAGAAAAAGCAAGATTAGGTTTCATTTTGTTTTAAGGGTTTTCATTGTATGTAAGCTTGGTTTGCTACTTGAACCAAGGGTTTTAGGATCTTATAGTGTCACATCATCCTACTTCATATTAAGGTTACCTAAAACTCTTTAAATCCTCTTTTACTTTCATGATTTTTATGCATATATAATGTTTGTATAGTTAAGACACACCATCTAAGAACTTTATTTACTTGTAAAAAAAAAAAAAAAAAAACGGATTTTAAACTTGTTTATGTTTTGGGTACACTTATACATATGACATATTGATTTTAATAACATGTTATAATAGAAGTATAATTAATTTTACCAATGTTGGTTTATATATAAAATGCTTATATAAACAAGTGTTACCTAAAAAGTATACTTAATGAAGTTAAACGATCAAATAAGTATGTAAACTTATAGAACTTGTGATTCTTGAACAATCTTTGGAAATACGATGGACTAAGACACAATACATAAACACATGGTATAACTGTTAGTAAAAGACTTGTAACCAAAATGTTAAAAAACTAAAAGTTATAAAAACAACTCTTAAACACAATTTTGAGAAAATGATCATAAAAGGGCTTGTTTAGAATTCGAAATAATAAACATATTGATTTTATAATTTTTATAAAAAACTACATCTCATGAGGATATCCAAAAAGGTACAAAAACTGCTCAAAAAAACCCGACTTATAACGCAGGAGATACGTAATATACCATTAAACGTGATAAAAAACGCTTTTATAAAAAAAGAAATATATAAAAACAATTATGTTTTCACTTCTGATATAACAATGCTATTTTTCCTCAGAATATATATATTTTTTAGGATTCCAAGAACATTAAGAACCATAATTTTTGGATCACTAACGAAGGAGTTAGAATTACCGCAAGTTTAACTATAATAAAAACTTTTTTATAAAAATAAATTTATAAAAGTTACTGTTCATCTCAGACATGGTTATTTTGAAAACATAATTAATTAGATAGAACTTTTAATTATGAAGACGTGCTCGAAAGAATCACTAAAAACGGAGTTCAAACGAATAAAATACGACATTTACGAGTTTACGATAACTAAATTTATAAAAGTCCATGAACAGTAAAAACCACTGTTCACCAGGGGATTCAAAATATCAAAATGTAATATTTTGATACATCGACTTAATACGAAAGCGTGGACGTAAGAAACATACCAAACGGGCTTAAAACGATAAAGTTGCGTCATTTTTACTAAGGAAACATTTATAAACGTTTTAACTTTATAAATACGTTTTCACAAACACGATTAGATGGTGATGTAGCTATATAGAATTATATATGGTAGTAGTTATTCAAAGTTCTTAGTGCTTATACGACCTATATGTAATTAGGTTGCATTCGGTCATTATTGTGACGCATTTTCTGTTATATTTAGATTATTCATTCACTCGAGGTGGGTTCATAGCCCTACGTTTTACCTTTACAATGATTTATAAGTTTTGTAGTGAGAAATTGTGAGGTCTTGAATTCAGGATCACTAAGCAATAAAGTGTTTAATCTAGAGAGAGAAAGATTAGAGAGTAGAGAGAGAAAAAGGGAGGATGATGATTAGAGAAAAGATAAGAATGAGATTAGAATAAACTTGGAAGACACACACAAGACACACCTCATAAATGAGGTGGTGGTGGGGTATTTATACCAATTTACAAGAATGAGCATGGAGCTCTTCTCTTTTAGACTTTAACTATTTATTGTGTCTCGTGACTTTATTTTAGTAACGAACCTTTCACCTAACCTATTACACAATATTATTTCTCTATTTATTACAAGACTTTTATCTCAATAAGATCGTCACTTTTATCAATCCTAACAATCTTCCCCCAAGGGACGATCATTAAGATCTCTCTTTGATTGCATTAATGATCATCATTTTCTTATTCGTAACAATCTCCCCCTAAAGGATGATCATTGAGATCTCTCTTGTGACTTTGAACTTTAATGCTTGTTTGTCTTGAGTCTTGTTGTGTAATAGTGGTTTCGTTCCAATCATGCTCTAGTGATCTTGATCTTGATCTTTCCATTATCCTTTTTTCCTTTGCCTTTGAGATCTTTTCATATCATCATTCTTTACCGTGAATCCATCTTGATTTATCTTTTGAAGCTTCTAACCAACATACTCATGCTTTCTTGATAACTTACAATCTTCCTCATGTAGAACTTTTGTCTTGATCAATAACTTGATGATTTGAGGAAGTTCTTTGATTTATCAGAGTTGCGGAAGTGTATCTTTGAACATTGAGTATGAGATATGAAGGTATGAATTATGATGGTGTTCTTGCTTCTGAAAGGTAGAGATGTTGTTGATGTTGTCGTACATAACTATATCTTCCCCCTAATTGCTTCCCCCCAAATAAACAGCCATTCGAATGCACATACTTCACACAAACAACTCTTTGAAGGAAGAAACTATAACCTCCAATTCAATTAAG
Source organism: Tanacetum coccineum (assembly GCA_026074375.1). Classification (NCBI taxonomy): domain Eukaryota; kingdom Viridiplantae; phylum Streptophyta; class Magnoliopsida; order Asterales; family Asteraceae; genus Tanacetum; species Tanacetum coccineum. The sequence continues at coordinate 53,590 of BQNB010026593.1, read as the reverse complement.
TCTCGGATGTTGTATACACCAAAGTCAATTAAGTCCCAGATGTACACATTTCTTCCCCCTAGTTGTTGTACTATGTTGTATACACCAAAGTCAATTAAGTCCCAGATGTACACATTTCTTCCCCCTAATTATTGCAGTATGTTGTATACACCAAATTCAATTAAGTCCCGGATGTACACATTTCTTCCCCCTAATTGTTGCGCTCTATCGAAATATTCAGCTAGAACACTTCTCTTCTCCCTGATTATATTGGATGACCATCAAACATAATCATAATCTTGTTACGCATGAGTATTTGATAGTGAAGTCATGTGTGAAGTACGGTCTAAGCATGAGAGTCAACTACTAGCTTCAATTCCGACCATCTCCCTTTATCAATATTGTGACATCATAAGTAACCTTGGTAATCCAACACTTCACTTGAATGAATCAAGGAAATGTTGTTTGTGTTTTCCGAAAACAAATTACAGAAAAACACGATAACTACTAGATCACTTAGATTACTAGTTAACACTAATTGAATCATTAAACATTCATTTTCAAATTAGTGACCTACGTTCAGTGTTGGCTTGATGTTAGCACTGGTAGGATTTCCATTCAGTCATTGTGAAATACTTAATTTAAGTATCACTCTTGAATGTTCTGGCAATGTCACTAAGACATGCACTGTCACATAGACATATAAGCGACTCTTGTACCTTTTTGTATCTTTGATGTTTAATACAAATGTACTTTTGTGTCCTATGTGAGATTTATGATTTGATCTCTTTTTGGCTCTAGACTCAATTAGTGCTTTTTGGTTTTAGTGATCGGAGGCTGGAGCAGACTGCCACCTTTTCAATATCAACAATCTCAGAGTGAGATGTCAATAGATTATGCGTTTAATCTTCGTGACAATGAATCAATAATTATTTTGAGAGAATCTTGAGTGGCTGGAAAGGGTTGTGCATTGCATCACTGAGTCCATGATGTCTTTCTTCAATACCAAATATCATCTTTGTGATATTCGATAGATTATGTATTGACTTGGTTTCTGCTTAAAGTTTATGAAGGGCTTCTTTATTTTCACCCTTTACACATTATTTCTTTTTCATTCTTCAACCCCTTCAATGTCCACCAAGACGTCATTACTATCATCATGTTGTGATTGTTCCGATGATAGCTCATGCCTTAGTTGACATTATTCCCATTTTCATTCTACTCCATCATACCTAAGGACTTCTATTCTATCTATGGAATATCCCTGGGTAGATCCCTCCGGTTCTGGTTGGATCATGAGATAATACCTAACCTTACCACCTTATTTCTTCTTTGATCATTGTGAGGTAGTTGGTTGATGGGTATTTAAGATCGAAACCATAAAACCATTTGAAAATCAATCAAAGTGTTTGATATAAATCAAAACATTTAACACTTTGAAAGTTTCACTTTTTGAGAAATACTCCCCCTACACATGTGCATTGATATTCAAAATTATTTTGCACATGGAGGAAAGAGTTGATTACACTTTGAGTCTTTTAGATCACTTTGTTATTCCACACATTTAAGCATTTATCTTTCTTGATCATATTTTAATCCAATTTTCTCCCCCTCAAAAATAACATACCATATGATATTTTTGATATCAATGGATTAAAATAGCTATATGAGATTTTGAAAACACATGGGAGAAAACAAATATAGCATGATTATAATTTGGAACCTGATTAATGTTCTAAACAAATTTAAAAAACTAGTTGTGTCAAAGTATGTCGATATCTAAAACGTATGGTCAGTAGATTGCTCACTCCTCATCCTGTTAATTTCAAGAAACGGTCGTAACCGGACACAATCTTCACCATTTGCACGCTTATCGATATAAACACACTTGACAACAACTACTTTTAAATCGATTATTATTCATTTGTTCAAAACATTTTCCTTTATACTCCCCTTCAAAAATATATCAAATGAGTGAACGAAGGGAGTGTTGAACACACAATTTGAAAGATTTTGAGAAATCTTTTTGAATAACTCTTGAAAATTTGTGTTCAAACTTTTGTATACCATTTTACTTGAGCTCTAGATTTGGAATATTCTTTAATGAAATAGCTCAAGTCCGAGAAGTTGTAAGCTTCCCGTTGCGAGGATAAATGTACAACAATGTACACTTTCCTTTATTTGAAGAACGAGTCCTAAGCTGACATTTACTTAGAAGTCGTATGTCTCAAGCATACATTTTGAAAAGATTTTGATAAAAAAATTGCTCGGGACAAAGAAGATTTCTCTTCTTTTGAAGATAAAGCGCACTGAAACGTACACTTTTCTTTTATTTGAAAACCGGGTTGTTATCTGAAATTTAATAACAAGCCATTTTGGTGAGCAAACATTTGAAAGATTTTGAAAATCTTTTTGAAAAAGTTGAATAATTTTTGCTCAAAACAAGAAGATTTCTCTTCTTTTTAAGGTAAAACGCACTGAAACGTACACTACCCTTTTATTTGAAGAACGGGTTGCAATATGTCAATTGAATACAAACCATTGACATCAAATTTAGACAACAACATTTGGAACCCATTTAAGCACGATGCTAACAGGTTTGCCAAGTTTTGAAAACCATTTTAAAGTTGTGTCAATTTGATGTAAAGATGTTGAGTTCCAACGAGAGCTTGAAACTGGTGTTTCATTTGAAAACAGCTCTCGCGGAATCAACGGAGATTTAAAATTCCTTTTGATTTTCCATTGATTTTTGAAACTCGGTGTTTCATGTGGAGTTTTAAATCTTGTTGGTGAAGAAAATTTTCATTTATTGTTACCATTTGATGTATCATTCTGGAAATTTGTTTTTGCTTCGTTTGAAAATCTTCCGTTCTTAAAACTCTTTTGAGAAGAAGATGCTTCAAAAGTTTGAGATTCCTTAATTGTCCTTCACACTTGTATTACCGGTGTAAAACAAGAGTGTGATGTTTCAAAAAAATTGATTCTTTACATTTGAAGCTCTTGTCTTAAAACCCTTTTGAGGAGCAGGTGTTTCAAAACTTTGAGAATTCTTAGAAAACTTCCTATCTTTTTGCAAAGAATAGGTTGTAAACTAAGAAACCCTTCTTGAAAATGGTTTTGAGGATTCACCCTACTTTTTACGCTTCATACCAATACCAACATTTATACCAATACATAAAAGTTACAAAAATATATCATGTATATCATATATATGCCGAATTTATGGCAATTGATACTATGATATAAAGAAAATCTTCCATTTGGTCAATGTACATCACTTCTCATTTAAACCTACACCATACCTTGTCTCTTTGACCAAGACCATGACCAAGACCATCCCTAAGACCATACCTTGTCCCCTTGACTAAGTCTTGCATATATATACATGTATCTAGTGATGAGAGAAATCATACATGCTTAAACACTTGGTAAAATTCACAAAACCTCTCCCTTTGCTCTCTCTATATGCTACGGCATACAACACTCTCCCACACAAACCCATACAAAATTTTATTCAACCTATACACTCCTATATACATCTATCCTAAGATATTCTAAGGTGATCCCAAGCATTGGCTAACCTTTTTCAAGTATTAATCAAGAAAGGAAAGATTAGGGTTTTCTAAATCTAATCTAGGGTTTCAACTTGCAAGCTTTGGTTTTGTGGCTAAACAAGGGTTTAGCACTTGATAATCATCATCATCATACACCATAAGGTCATCTAGAACCCTTTATGTTTTCTTTCAATATTCATTTTATGCATATGTTAGTTCTATTGTAGCTTAAATCACCATTAGGACTTTTAAACATGTAAAAATGAGTTTTGAGCGTGTTTTGAAAGCAATATAAATGAGCAGAAAGTTTGGCACGCTAAACGAGGATTGAGTTTTCATAAAATCTGAATTCAAGGCTTTGGACATTATGTAGCAGCTATCACGAGACGATCGTTTCGATATATTTTTTTAAGGGTAGAGCTTCTAACTCCTCTATAAGAAAATGTTCCGGCGAAAACGAGTCATATGTTTTAAACATTTCATTTCTGCTTTGTATAAATGGCGCTTGCTGTCAGGAATTTAAAAGCTCGATTTGAGCACTTTCGAGTCCGTTTCAGCCTTCCGGCGAAACACGAAAGTTGCTCAGAATGATGTTTTACTTCCCCGCGAGGTTCTTTAAGTCTAAAAGCGAGTGATAACGGGTCGTAAGGCGGGGGCAAAATCTGGCTTTTTGGTAATTAATACACTGCATCAGATCTGATGCGAGTGCTTTTTCACCCATTTCGGTCGAGTTTCGGGTCTCGGACAGAACTGGAAAGTTGTTCAAAATATCGTTCTCATAAATTCTCTTTAGATCCGAGTCTGAAAATGTGATTAGTGGGTCATTATAGTCGGGGACAGACTTAGAAAAAATATACTATCAGTAGTAATAACACTACCAGGAGGAACTAATATACTACCAGTAGTAATAACACTACCAGGAGGAACTAATATACTACCAGTAGTAATAACACTACCAGGAGGAACTAATATACTACCAGTAGTAATAACACTACCAGGAGGAACTAATATACTACCAGTAGTAATAACTATAACCACCAGGAATAACTATAATTACATTATTCAGATATTTATAAATGTTTTACAATTATAAACATGTTTTCACTCAAACATTTAGATGGTGATTGAGCTATATAGAATTGCATGTGGTTATCAAAGTACTATATTACTAGGGATTTTCATAATGAGGCCTCTTCGGATGGCGTATCGACGAGTTGTTGGATTTACGATTTAAAGTGTCCTAACTCCTCGAACGTCATGTCATGACCTCTTAGATTATGATAGCCCGAACGATAGTACGATGTAACAACTATAAGATTATATTCAAGTACTCGGTACTTATACGACCTATGATAATTTAGGTTTGCATTCGGGAATAATCGTGAAGCATTCCCACACTTGATATAAATTATCAGATCACTCACTTGAGGTGAGTTCATAGCCCCACATTTTTACGATTTCAATGATTTATAATTATGGGGTGGAAACATGCTTTGTTTTATAAATTTTTTTTTTTTATTTATTTCTTTTTTTTTTGACGCAGTATTGAAACATGTTTGCCTAAGTTGCGATAACCCAGTTAAGTCCCATGTCATGAACTGTCAATTGCATAGATGTAGTTGGGTACTACATTATGTGAGCGCGAATGTTATTTAATAGATCTATTCGGGAAACGACCTCCCCGTTCGGGTGACTAGCTATCAAACGAGGAACGAACGTTATAGCATGTCGAATTTTAGGATGTTTTTGGTTGAACATCTATATTGGGCAGAAATTGCAAATATCTCTAGTTTAATGCATGAAAAGATCGTCGAGCTTCAGTGTCATGAGCTTAGTGTAAATGTAATCTAGTTTTGTGATGCCTGCATGTGTTGCATTATCACGAGAAAAGTCTTGCGGTCCTGCATATTTTGATTTATCAAACCTATGAATTCACCAACATTATTGTTGACGTTTTTAAGCAATGTTTTCAGGAGGTCAATAGGCATGGGATGCCAAGGATGCATTGGGTTACATTTTGGATTGCACGCTTAAAGATTTAGGTGCATCATATTTTGGGAAATGTATTGTCAACTTTTGAAATATTCAACAATGAACAAGTAAAGCTATATGCTTTTGTATTAAGTCTTTCAATTAAATCCAATGTATCATTTTAACGACTTTTTGGGTCGTTATTATATAATCTTGTGCTAGTGATCTTGCAGTACCACGCCCCATATTCTTATTTTTTTCCGCTTGCTGACCCCAATTTGGGGGTGTTACAACGACCCACACAACCAAGAATTGTCTACCTACCCATTCTTAACATCAACTATTTCCATCACTTTCTTGATATTCTTGAAAATTACAATCCAATGGATGATGAACCTATGTGGGCTGCCGACCGTGTTGTCACTCTGACTCCCGGTTCCGCAATCACCATTCCTGAAACCATAAACGCATTCGCCATTAAAGGTAACCACTTAAATCTCGTCAAAGGAAACCAATTTGATGGTAGAATTAAAACTGAGCCGCACAAACACATTCACGAATTCCTTAGAATATGTAACATGTTTAAATCCAAAGACACTGAGAATGAAGCCGTCCGCCTAATGATGTTTCCCCTATCACTCACGGGTGAAGCAAAAACCTGGCTTGACGAACTCAACGAAGGAACCATCAAGACATGGGATGAAATCTGAACCGCCTTTATTAGCCGATTCTTTCTCCCAGCTCTATTCGATCGACTCCTCGAAGAAATCCGAGCCTTTTCCCAACATGAAAATGGAACTCTAACTGATGCTTGGCTTCGTGTGAAAGAAATGCTCAGAAATTTCCATGGTCGCAATCTCTCCAAAGGCAATATCATAAAAATCTTTTATCACGGTCTCAACGAAATAACCCAAGAAGTTCTTAATTCCACAGCTTCTTTTTTTCTTTTAGTGTGTTTTTTCCTCTATAAAACACCAGACCAAGCTTATCAACTTCTCAAAGACAATGTCTTACTCAAGCTTGATTGGGCTAAAAATCAAAAACCAAAATCTTCTTTCAAGAAAACTGTAGCTTTCGCCAATAAAGGTAGCAGTAAATATGATATTGACAAAATTATGGCACAAATGGATGCCATGACCATGAAAATGGATGCTCTGTACAAAGAAATGCAATCCAATTCAAATCACTCGATACCTGAATATGACAAAGATGACAAACCCGTCTCTCCTGAAGCTAAAGCAAAATTCATGCAAACCTTCTACGCGTACGTTTTTACAATGATCACCGCGACCGTGACTCAAATCGCGATAATTGGCGTTCAAGCGAAAGAAATGATTATAATCGAGACATCCATCGATCCAATTCCGAAGATAAACCCGACCTTCAAAGACGATTAAACGAATTCATAAAAGCTCAACAATCGAACAATTCTTTTGTCAAAGATACATTTATGGATCTTAAAACCAAACTCGAAACAACAACTAAAAATCATCAAGCCTCAATTCAAAATTTAGAAGCAAAATTTAACAGATTGCTGACAAGCAATCTGGTCGACCTTATGGATCTCTTCCTAGTAGCACTCAACCAAACCCAAAAGATAGCTCATCTAAACCTTACCAAACACCGCAAGCTTAAAACGAGCATGTAAATGCCGTATTTACACAAAATGGTAAATCCTACGACCCACCTACAAACCTAAATGATCAACAAAATGATTCTGAAAATCCTATCAATTTCGATAGTGAGGATGAAGAAGAAGAATCTACACCTAAACCAAAATCTCAAACTCCAAAACCGATCATAGAAACTCCAATACCTAAACCATACAAACCAAAATTTCCATATCCTTAACGCCTTTGAAAAGAGAAAATGGAATTCCAATATGGTAAATTCCTAGATTTGATTTGAGCCGTTCGAATCAATGTACCCCTTGTTGATGTCTTAGCAGGAATGCCAAATTATGGCAAATTTCTCAAAGAACTCGTTAGCAACAAGCACAAGCTCGAAAAAATCTCATCCGCCTTCCTGAGCGATCAAAGTTCTGCTATGATTCAAAACAAAGTTCCACCTAAACTCGGAGACCCCGGAAGTTTCCTTATTCCTTGCACTTTTAGCAAAGCCTTCTCATGCAATGCTATAGCCGACCTTGGTGCTAGCATTAATCTAATGCCATATTCTCTATATGCAAAATTATCTCTTGAAACTCTGAAACCAACTAAAATGAGCGTACGATTATTCGACCTATCATTCCAACACCCTATTGGAATCACCAAAAATATGCTCATTGAAGTTGGTAAATTCACCTTTCTCATGGATTTGGTTATTATCGAAATGGAAGAAGACAGTAAAGTACCTCTTATTTTAGGGAGACCTTTTCTCTATACTGCTGATATAGTAATTCGAGTAAAACAAAAACAACTCAATCTTGGAGTTGGTACTGAACGAATGACCTTTTCAATCGATTATGGGATGAAACACTCTTATTCAAACAATGATACATGTTTTAGCATTGATGTTATCGATGAAATCTTAGCAGAATATTTCGATGCTCTTCTCGATGAAGGGAGTGAAATCCTTCATTCCATCGAGGGAACTATCATCGGAAAAAAAACTCTTTTGTTGAATTCGATGAATTTATGGCTATGAATATCGAAGAAAACTCTGAGTCTAAATCTAAAACCGAAGAAACACCATTAAAAAAATCACCTTTGACACCAATTATAAAATCAAGACATCTCTTAAAGAACTTCATTCAGATCTTGAACTGAAACCTCTTCCTAATCACTTAGAATATGTATTCTTGGATGTACATACTTTTCTTCTTTATAATCATTATCATTCAGCTTTCTGGCTTTCTATATCTTGATTTTTGTACTTTGACGTAGCACCCCATTGTTACCTTTTCGCTGCGACTTGATTTTGGGGGTGTTACATTAGTAGTGGCCGGAGTGGGTCCCTTGTCGGGCAAGGGTCCGCGACAATCGTGTTAAACGGACGCAGATGTTCTGCGGATGGATCGTCTTATAGGTGGATCCGCGGACGGACCGTCTACAAGTGGATCCGCAGACGGATCGTTAAGTTCGGGGCCGAAGCCTACGCGAGATTGGGCTTTACCATGGCCTGTTATTGATAGGTTTAGCCAAGAAGCCCAAGTGATAATGTGGCCCAAGCCCAGAGGCTTGGTACACCCATTATACGTCATCAGTTACAATTATACAATGTAATGATTCATTACAATAAATGACTAATTACATCAAAAACTACCATTTTCATTCCATAAGGATCCCCTACTTTTTTTTCATTACGTCCGTAATGTAATCAAAATTACATAAAAGTCCACCATTAACTAACCACATTAAATACACTTCTTATTAACTATGAGCATTTTAGTCATTTTTTATCGATTGCATTCCGTCCTATCATACCAACCAAACATTATTAATAAGAGTAATGAATTATTACATTACATCATTTATTCCACTACGTCGCTTATTCCATTCATTTAACATTTCATTACGTCCTACCAAACGAACCCTAATTCTTCATCATTTTGGTTTTTATATAGTTTTTCTAATTATTTTATAAAGAAATTATCAACATAAAATGTTAACCAATACAAAATGTTCATCAATATCTAAAAATTATTTCACATTCAAAGAATACAAATATTTTTTTGACCAAAACACCGGACCGAGAACCAGACTAAAATAATCGGTCATGTCCGAGTCGGTCCGGTCTAATTCGATCATGTCTAACAAAGTATAATTTCTGGTTTTGTGTAAGATCGAACCGAACCGAAAATCGAATATAAGAAAAAGGATGGACTTAAGACCGAACCGAAATATGTTTAGTCCGATTTAATCCGATTTCTCGATCTAATCCGGTCCGTGATTTATTATGCCCAACTGTACATTGATTTGTCGTCAAATGTAGTGGTATCTACAACGATTTTTTAACGACAATGTATAACGAAAGATTTCGCTGAAAAAACAATAATTTAATTGAGATCCCATTAAACTATTAAAAAAGTTAACGTTTCTATTGTCATTAATACTCTAGCTTCTTTACGTTTTATGTTTTGTCTAAAAAATTGGAATTTAAAGTAAACTGATTGCTATTTAATACATTAGTTAATGCATTAATTAATCAAAGGCTATAAAGCTAATATCAGGACTTGAATTAATGCATAATAAAGTTTGACTAAAGTTTATTTAGTGGATTTAGTGTTTATTTAGTATGGCCCATTAATAATCGGTTTCAATTAACATTATAATATTCAAAACGCATTCAAAACCTATCATTAATTGATTATTCTTCAACAATCTATTTAAACCAATCTCTCTTTAACATTAATAATCAGTTACAATTCCATATTAATAAAAAATCTCTCTTTAACACCTATTTAAACCAATCTCTCTCTAACACTGATTCAAACACAAATATATAAGCAACATATTCAATCGTACATGTATTACATGCTGTTATGATTTGGATATAGGTTGAACTAATTTTATTGGTTTTTTTTACAAAAATTTATTTTCTAATTATTTTTATGATTTATACACGCGAGGCATAACATGAAAGATATTAACATAGCACATGGTATCTTTATAGAGGAATACTAAATAGTGTAATAAATGCAAAGACACAACGTGTCATGATAACATCCAACCAAAAAAAAACCAACGACCAATTATGATATGATAGGTATTACCATCCATACAAGTCTTACATTTAAAACAAAGTCTAGAAATCAAATCAACATATTGCTCAAATAAAACAGCAATAGCAAAATCATAGATCATCATTTGATTTATGGTCTCAATAGCATCTCTCCTAACATTCAATTTCGATCACCTGAGTTACCTGAAAGGATGTTTAAAACACGTCAACACTAGGTTGGTGAGATGCCATAGGTTTTAGACACCAACCTCAAAACATTTCAAAACAATTCCAACATTACTGTGATAAGATAAACAGTTGCATGACATATCATGAACTATCACATACTACAAATCAATCAGCTCAATTCAACACAATTCAAATCAATATAGCTCAAACAAAATAGCTCAACTCAAAAATAGCTCGGCTCAACCCAAGTGGGGAAGGAACGATCCCACGATCCAAGCCAACCCGACTCCACTTGTCAATTCAATTCAACACATAGCAAGTAATAGCCACACAACACATGCATTTTTAAGCTCAACCATCAAATATCACAGTAAAAACAACATACTATTCTCAAAGCATCGTTTCCACCCCAATGAAAAATCTTAGAAAAGATAGGGCTATGACACTCACCTGATGCTAGCTTCCAAAATCCACAAATACTTCAGAAATCACGGAACAATCTTAAACAACATTAACACACAATAAGTTTCCATCATTAGGCTTTCAACCCAAATGATGTAACCTCACTAGATGGATGCCTAGGTTATTATAATAGTCCTATACTTGTTTTAAAACTTTACCACATCCTACATTTACTATTTACACTTAAATGTTACACTTCACAGTTTCTGTTTTTAAGCAGAATTTTTCACTCGCTTACGGGACCTAAACGCACCACTTAAACATTCCCATAATTCAAACCAAAAATCATACATGTTCCCTTATGTGTTTACTAACTACCGTGTGATTCCCAATCATTAGTTATATGCGTAACCACCTCAAATAAAATTCAAACTTTCAAAAACTGTTTCCTAATTCGGACCTGATCGCCATAAAAAGTTATGACCCTAAAAACCCAATTACTTGAGAAAACTAATTAGACGATTTCCTTTGGAGGATTTTTAATAGACACATGAAACTTAACTTCTGTAAAAGGGCTAAGTCCAATTAAAATTTTAAGTTGGGGTTTTACTTCCCGAAATTAGACCCAAATCTGACCCGTATTTACTGGTTAGACAACTTTTTCTGCGATAAGGCTTTTGAAGCTTCCCGAACTCAAAATCGTGCGACGGCCGGATTTTTTTGAAAATAGACTCTCTGAATTATCAAAAATCATAGATTCAAAAAAAAATTTGTTGCATCATGAGATATCTTCTGGCAACACGACCCAAAATTTGCTCAAAACCTGAAATCATGATTTAACGCAAATTAACCCTAACCGATTACACCATCATGCTTCTAATTAAACCCTAATCAATCCTAATTAGTTTAATTACATTAATTTACAGTAGACTAAACCCTAATTAAGAAAACCTAATTAAATTTTATGATAAAACTTAATCCATCATGTTTAGATTACATAAATTAACATGATAACTAAAAAGATTAAACTAGGAATTACGAATGTTACTTTATACTTGATAAAAAAACTTTTTTTTTCTTTCTCTTGAGGATTCGGTCGACCAAGGAGCAAGGGGGAGAAAAAAATCTGTATTTTCTAATCCTTGGTTTGCTTATATAGGCCTAATGGATAACCCTTTCTACAAGTTTGAGCCCAACTTGGACTTCTTTTCCTTTTTTTTACTATTCCCGTTTTTACTATTCATCCATAAATAAATTTTTATTTTTTTATTTTCTTTATTATTTACTAAAAGAACTTGAAGTTTGATAATTTATAAAAACCATAAACTATCTCCAAAACCTTCTTTCGCAAAACCTACGTTTTACGCTTTCTAAAAATAACTTTTCATTTCCAAATTCACTTTCTATATATGGAAGTTCAAAAAACTCTCATATTTTAACAAACTCATTTCTTTCACAAATGACACGCTTCACATTTTAATCCATCACCTAGACAACCACTTATTAACCAAAACAATTCTTTCAAAATACTAATTCAATTCCATTATCACTATAAGTGATAAAAATGAAATTTCTCCATCAAATAACTCATTTCTCTTAACTTAACCTCTAAAACCTAAACTTATAGTAAACGTACTAACACAAAATCTACGTTATTACGATAATACTTACACATTTAACACAAAAACCGCTAAAAACTCAATAAACCATTTCCTGTCACTCAAAAGCCGAACGAACTGGAACTAAATAATATTTTTACACATATCGATCCTAATGTGACGATCACGCTCAATGGATTGGATTATCCAATCTACATATCCCACATAAAACACATTTATAAACGTTATAACACATTAAAAATCAATAAACCATACCCATTGCAACAGACACTTAAGTCAACACTAATGGGTGCTGACTACATGCTCAAGTCACGGTTTGTTACATTATCCCCACCCCTTTAGAATAATCTCGTCACGAGTTTACTACTCGAAAGGCAATATCACTATCGACAAAAAAAACTGAGGACCACTAAGACCTCGTTAGTTCCTTGGCATTCCCAAGTAAACGCAGGGCCACGCTTCGATCCTAACAGAAATTGTACTAACACTATCTTACTACGCTTTAAATCTTGACTCTCGGTCCACAAATTCAACGTTCCTTAACAAAACAAGAGTTCTTGTTCACCTTAATCTCGACAAACTATTCACAACCGAATCCGACTGCTAATGACTTTCTGTACCCCTAAAGGGTGCAATTAGCAACACAACATACCCAAACAAATGAAACATCCACTATTGAACCTAACTCGTCATCGAGGCAAACTAGGTCAAACCTTAAGTTGTGTAACAACGTCATTTACAACCCGGTCTCGCTACTTCAAACAAGAATGTCTTAAAACCACGTTTATAAGTTGTTACAAAAACCTCAAACGTTGTAAAGAATCGGCTCGAGCTTCGAGTTTTATTCATTAAAATAACTTTAACCAAAATCCACAAACACATCTTAAGGGGCATATTAACGGTCAATAGAAACCGTACGTACCCACCTTAAATTAAAACTTCAAGATCTCTTGTCAACGAACAAGTTCTGGATATAGTTTCAACGAATCTTAAGTCAATGAACATCTAATTATTCTAATAGTTCTATAGCAAAACCAAAAATTGGGGAAAAATTAGACACACTTAACATGTCATGCACACTCCTCTACTCCTTTGGTAATATCACCAATAAACCATTTCAAAAATCTCCAAATCGGACCTTCTTACCTTGGTATCAACTTACCATACTTTTCGAACATCTTACACCTTCAAACGGAATACTCTAAGTAACATCAAATACCCAGCCTCAAGTCTATACAGTTAACCTTTACATAGGATAATCTTGACTTTATACTCGGTCATTCAATATTGATGCTGGCGCTTAGTTACAAACCATAAAACGGTAACCTACATTTCCTTTCCACACATGCTTCAAGTGAAGCAAATCTCATACCCGAAGATAATCCCCACCTTAGGGAAAATACTATCTTTCCGAAAGTCTTAAGTTATCCCAAAAACTACTTTTTCTAAATACACAAACTAGGTCCTAAGCATAGGCTAGAGATATGAGGTGACTTAGTTCAGTCCATTGACTACTACCCAATCGCACTGTATCCACTACTCAAACTTGGTAACTATGACTATAACATCTTTGTTATCCTTCTCACTTCTATCGGATTATAACTCATTGTTGTAGGCAACAATCCTGAAGACCCTGATACTCAACTTCTCACTCTCGAAATACGCTAAATACTTGCTACCGCAATAGGCTATATTTTTCTTCGATACTCGTGACCACCAATTTGAAAACCTAACACCCATAAGTTGCATCCGCTTCAGGGAATGGATAGAATACTTTATCGTATAGCCTCTTCATTAGCCAATATGAACATCTTCACCTCTTTTCCACACTCGTTGGTCCAGCCTCGCAACATCTTATGTTGACTCGTTTCTTTTCTCTTGGACATTTATTTTTACCAACATCATCCTTTTCTCTATCTTAGCTTAGATCGTCATACGTTCAATCAGAACTAATCTTGGCTTCACTCTTTTTCTATCCACGATTCACAACCACATTTTCCTTTCCAGATGGTACTTGGCCTTGTAACTCATACTCACTAATATAAATTCATCTAATCGGGACTCGCTCATGTTCAATCCTTCTGATTGAAAGTGTGTTTGAAACGTTCATGATCCATATAGATCACTCTCCACGTCTCATTCACTTAATACCTCTAGCATTATAGTGCAAAACCTATCACGTTAGTCATATAATCCTTTATAAGATCCTTCAGTTGTCGCGACGTATAAGCATTCACCTTCTCCCTTTTTCCAAACATGCTTTCAAATGCTACTTGTGCGTCATTATTATACTACGAAATCTGTTTTGCTCCTTACGGCAATGCCAATATCGGCTCATTACCTACTTGATTCCTTTCCACATCTAGATAGTCTTTCCTACGTTGTTGGAAACTTCATGTTACATCTTCTCTTCACTTCAGTGTCTCCCCCGATCATTTCAGTGCGACTCGTTACTCTCCTTGAACTTCGGGATCGGTTTTAACACTATCATCTGAATATATACGTTAACTAGCTTGTCTATATACGGCCATGCACACCCGGCTCATTAACTCCATGAAAACCGTTAGTGCAACTGGTTAAACCAAAATGGATAGCCATAAAATTGAACGTGTCCATTACGGCCTCCGAAAAAAACTTTAGCTACGTCTCCCTGTGCACCCTCATGGTGACATTACATACGAATGTCTATCTACTCTACTCGCGATAATTATGATGCACATTTCAACTATCACCTTTTTTTCCTACAAGCAATACAGACGCTTTCCACAACTAAAAGGTACTAAATCAAAAGTAAAACAAAAACTCTCCAATTCTAACTTGGGATTTCGAATAATTCCATTCGCTTTGCTACTATTAGTCGCACCACTTAGAAGATATGACCTACCATCAACTCTAGAATCACGCCATGAGCAAATACCAAACTTCACATGCACCAATTGGTATGGACCCAAAAATCACACAATCCCAAAAAGTTAGAAAACACCCGAAATTATAAATATCGGCATACGAACGAATCAGACCTAACAAACGCGATCAATGATGTATGAGCACCCAATGAATAATACCACGTAACACGACCCATTAATTAAATGATTAAGTACCTTTGTACCAAAACCGACTTTTTACCCAAGGAAACTTTCCCTCATAACCTTATACCAATCATTTTAAAGCAATAGAATTGCCTTAGTTATTAATGCCAATAATTTTAAGTGTAAAATAAAAATTTAAATAAATTTTTTCATAAACTTATTGTTAATTATAGATTTTATAAAACAAATCAAAAGTGGTTTAAAACCAAATGTGTTGCATATTTATTTATATAATTTATTTTCGAAAGAAGTTTTTTTTAACAATCTAAATAATATGATATACCGAACTACAACAAAATAACTTTGAAAAGGAATTTATGACTCGTAACAGAGACGTCATGATAGCAAAAATAAACTACCAAAATACCTTAAGCATTCAATACCATAATATTAATTTTACTTGAAAAGAACACAACAAGAACTCTTGCAAACAACAATCATAAAACCATCCATTACCAAGGTCTAGAACCAAACCAAAAAGTATCGTCACCCTTAGACAAAGGAAAACAATCAAAACGTCGAACGGAGAACGTAGAACACCAGTTCTATGATAAACACCTAGAATTCAACACAGAGCGATGGATATTCAACGATTCATCGAGGCTAACGAAAACACTTAAGAATCGTGACAACCACACAACAGGTGATTAGATGTATCCCAAAATTGATAGATGAAAGGGAACCTTACCATTTATGCAACCCACCTAATATAATTGCCAAATCGGTTAAGAGAGGACTTCTCGAACCACACAAACATCCTCAACAGGATCCTCACATTTACATTACACTACCATTTATCATATCTTTCCAAAACTTACTTCCAATTTAATACATACAAGCAACAATGATCAATGCAATCAAAGTCACAAGTCCACATGTGTGTTGCCTTTATAATTATGTTCGCGACCATAATTATAATTGCACCTTTTGCACACGTGTACTTACTTCCAAGACCACACATCTCAATGATAACACACATCTACCACATAGCACTTAATAATAATGCAAATATAACTCAGACATAATAATCCATCTAACGAACCATAAAATCCCAATCGACTAAACGAAACAGAAGTCACATCGCGACCCAAAATATAAAAGCAATCCTCGATTATAGCAACGCATCGAGGTAGGAAACGAAATAAACTTATGTTGGGCCTCGCTTGGGTTTGACTTTTCTCTCTCAAAAGTCACCCAACTTCGCGGGTCCATTGAGGTAAACAATCTCCCAACGATATCTCCTAAGGGTAGGGGAAGACATGACTAAAAGAATAACAAAGGGGTATATACTATTAGATCCCCATAATGAAAAAGTATATATTTCATATTATATAGTAGTAAATCAAAAATAGAGAGAATTTTATTTTTTTAAAAGCTTTATAGATAGCGGGACATACAGTAACTACCTGTACACCGTGCAAAGCACCTTATGCCTAAATTGCATTACTTCAGGACTCCTAGGTTTATTGTCTAGGTTTCAACCACACTAATTCTCTATAACCTTGCTCTGATTACCATTGTCACACCGCCAAGGCGGAACGCGAGGCATACATGAAAGATTTTAACAATAGCACAGGTATTTTATAGAGGAATACTAAATAGTGTAATAAATGCAAAGACACAGTGTCATGATAACATACCCAACAAAAAAAAACCACACGACCATTGACATGATAAGGATTACCATTCCATCCAAGTTTACATATCAACAAAGTCTAGAAATAAAATCAACATATTGCTCAAATAAAAGGGCTTAGCAAAATCATAGATCTTCAACTTGCATCTTTATGTGTAGTCTCACTGCAACTCTCGTTACATTAATTTCGATCACCTGAGTTACCTGAAACGATGTCTAAAACACGGTCAACACTAGGTGTGGTGAGATGGCCAATAGGTTTTAGACACCAACCTCAAAAACATTTCAAAACAATTCCAACATTATTGTGATAAGTATAAACAGTTGCCATGTCATTCATGAACTTCACATACTACAAGATCAATCAGTCTCAATTCAAAACACAATTCAAATCAACTATAACTCCAAACAAATAGCTCACTCACTAAAATAGCTCGGTCTAACCCAGTGGGGAAGAAGATCCCACGATCAAAGCCAACCCGACTCCACTTGTCAAATTCTCAATTCAACACATAGCAAGTAATAGGCCACCAAGCACATGCATTTTTAAGCTTCAACCCGTCAATTTTCACAGTAATAAAAAGACATACTCAGCTATCTCATTTCCACCCCAATGAATAAATCTTAGAAAAGTAGGGCTTATGTCACTCACATGATGTAGCTTCCAAAACCACTACTTCACAGAAATTCACGAACAATCTAAACAACATAAACACACAATAAGTTACCATCAATTAGGCATTCAACCCAATATGATGTAACCTCAACTATGATGGATGTCTATGTTATCTATCATAGTCCTATACTTGTTTTAAAAACTTTATAAATTCCTATATTTACTATTTAACTTAAATGTTACACTTCCACAGTTTCTTGTTTTTAAGAGAATTTTACACTCGCTTTCGGGACCGAAAACGGCAACACTTAACATTCCCATAATTCAAACCAAAATCACAATGTTCCATTATGTGCTGTTTACTAACTACCATGTGATTCCCAATCATTAGTTATATGCGTAACCACCTCAAATAAACATCCAAACTTCAAAAAATATCCTTATTGGACCTGTTCGCACACTAAAAGTATGACCCTATAAAAAACATACCATAGACAACTAATTAGACGATTTCCTTTGGAGGATTTTTAATAGACACATGTAACTTAACTTCTGTAAAAGGGCTAAGTCGAATTAAAATTTTAAGTTGGGGTTTTACTTCCCGAAATTAGACCCAAATCTGACCCGTATTTACTGGTTAGACAACTTTCTTGCGAAAGGCTTTTGAAGGACTCACGAAACTCAAATCGTTCGAGGCGGATTTTTTAGAATAGGACTCTTGAAATTATCAAAACTCATAAGATTCATAAAAAAATTTGTTGCCAATCATGAGATATCATCTGAGCAACACGACCCAAAATTCTGCTCAAACTGAAATCATGATTTAACGCAAATTAACCCTAACCGATTACACACATCATGTTTAATTAATACCTTACTCAATCTAATAGTTTAATTACATTAATTACAGTAGACTAAACCCTAATTTCAGAAAACCCTATTACAATTTTTGATAAAACTTAAATCCTTCATGTTTAGATTCATAAATTAAAATGATAACCTAAAAGATTAACTAGGGATAGAATGATTACCTAATACTTGATAAAACAAACTTTTTTATTCTTTCTCTTGAGATTCGGTCGACCAAGGAGCAGGGGTGAAAAAAAAATCTGTATTTTTCTAATCCTTGGTTTGCTTATATAGGCCTAATGGATAACCCTTTCTACAAGTTTAGAGCCCAACTTGGACTTCTTTCCTTTTTTTTACTATTCCCGTTTTTACTATTCATCCATAAATAAATTTTTTATTATTTTTATTTTCTTTAGTATTTACTAAAAGAACTGAAGTTTGATAATTTTTAAAAAACCAATATATATCTCCAAAACCTTCTTTCGCTAAAACCTACGTTTTTACGCTTTCTAAAAATAACTTTTCATTTCCACAATTCATCTTCTATATATTGGATAGTTTACCATAAAAACTCTCATATTTTACAAACTCATTTCTTTCACCAAATGACACGTCTTCACATTTTAATCCATCACTAGACAACCACTTATTACCAAAAAACATTTTCTTTCAAAATACTATATTCATTTCATTATCAACTATAAGTGATAAAAATGAAATTTCTCATCAAATAACTCATTTCTCTTAACTTACCTCTAAACCTAAATTTATCGTAAATTACTAACACAAAAATACGTATACGTATAAATACTTACACATTTAACACAAAAACGCTAAAATCTCAATAACCATTTCCTCGTCACTCAAAAGTGAACGAAATGAACTCAACAAATTTTAACACAAATCCAATCCTAATGAGACGATCACGCTCAATGGATTGATTATCCAATCTCACATATCCCACACAAACACATATAAACACGTATAACACATAAAATCACATAAACCGTACATTGCAACAGACACATAAGTCAACACTAATGGTTTGACTAACCTGCTCAAGTCACGGTTGTTACATTATACATGCTTTTATACATTTGTATACACGTTTTTATACAAGTTATTATACACGTTTTTATACACACAATTTTATACACGTTTTTATGTACACATTTGTATACACGTTTTAATACACGGTATTATGTACACGTTTGTATACACACGTTTTTATATACATTTTTATACACACATTTTTATACACGTTTTTATACACACGTTTTTGTATAAGCATTTTTATACACGTTTTAATACACGATTTTATACACGGTATTATGTACACATTTTTATACAAAAATTTTTATATACGTTTTTATACACTTTCTAATAACAACTTACACCTACATTACCAAACATTTTTTTAACAAACAACTACTATTAACTGTTCGTGATAATTGCTACTGCTACTGCTTACTGTCACGTATCATCAAAAATATATAACTAGAAGTTGGAACAACTGGTTTTGGGCCGGACCAAAACCTACTAGATTCAAACAAATTTGA
>BQNB010026593.1:2509-33248 GCA_026074375.1 Tanacetum coccineum | reverse complement strand
TTTTTGTTGCAGGTAGCTCCATTCGGAGGGATGCGGGTACTCCTGAACTCTTTGTCCCGACCTGAAATTTGACCACTTATTTGATTCTTAACGATGCAGAGTCTTGCCGGGACATGATGGTAAATTTAGTTCCCCCCGCTGTCCGAAGCCAACAGAGCCGACTGAGTGACTATCAGGCTCTCCAACGTTCGTGGTTCGAACTTGGTCGGGGGGCTTTGGCCCAAATTGACATTCTGCAGCGGTACGAGGCCCTGAACGAAGATTACGGAGAACTGTTTGAGTCCCACCGGTCTTGTCGAGCCGTTTCCGACAGGCTAACTGAAACACAGAACCAGCTGTTGGATACTGTTCGGAGTCGGAACCAGTTATCTGAGGATCACAAGGCACTTCAGCAGGTGCATTTGGGCTGTGTCGAAAAGGAGGCGGACCTTGTTGAAAAGCTTGCTGCAATGGAGAAGGAAAGGGATGACCTCCTAGATAGGGATCGAGAGAGAGAGGAGCGTATCCAGCGGTTGGAGGCGGATCTTGCCTCCAAAACGTCCTCCTTGGCCGAGGCAGAAGGTGCCGTCGGCACATTAAGGGGTGATCTGGAGCGTTTGACCGTGGATCTAAGCCAGGCAGAGATTGTGAGGCATAATTACGTTCGCCAGCTGCTTCCTACCGTGGTCTAAAGGCTCCTATCCAGCGGTGAGTACAAGAAGAGTTTGACTGATGTTTTTAACCTGGCTATTGCCGCTGGATGGTCGGAGGGTGTGAAGGTCGCTTGTTCTGAGGAGGAAGCTCAGGCCTTCTTGGCCACCGCCGTTGACTATGACCAGGCATGTAAAGAGACCTTTATGACTGAGTTTGATTCCCTTTATGACAAGAGTTACCCATATATGGAGAAGTTGGCTGAGTCCTTCCGACTTCCCTTGGGGGATCTGCAGAATATGTGGCCGGAAGGCACCGGTCCTACCCTGAGCGGCAATGCCGAGGGTGCTTCGACTACTACTGATGCTTCGAATATTGCGGATGCTTCGGATGTTGCAATCGCAGTAACGATCTGGCTTTATCCCCTTTTTGTGGTTTGTAAAGTCAATATATGATTAAATGGCAGTTCTGCGAAGTCCTGTGCTTGTACGTAACGCATCCCAACCTGTGTCATTTGTAACTTTTTTGACAATATCAATGATTTGGTGGCAATTACCGTTTATTTAAATATGCTCTTCCAATTAGCCTTCCTTATTTAGGTAAATGGGATCCTCCAAACGTCTTGCGCTACGGGCCAATGGGTGTCACTCTTGGCATTGCTCTTGGAACTCATCCCGGAAACGTCTGCGTCCGGGTATAGGCGTCACTTGGCCAGTTGGCGCTTGGACGCATCCGAAACGTCTTGCGCGTAGTTTTAAGGCGTCACTTGGCCATATGGCTCTGGACTCATCCGGAATTGGGAGAGATTCATCGGATAAAAGTAGTGTAGACTTGGTACTTTGAGGTTGGTCAGAGTAGCTAAGCCCTCCGTACCATAAATTTGTTAGATCTACGTTTCATGTGTTTAAGGAAAATTGTTCTCTCCCGATTTGGAGGGGGGATCTTCATTACAAAACAAAAGACATCGTTACATTGATCCTTCGTTAAACATCGGGACTTTAAAACCTTAATTACCTTGACCCTATACGTAACACTTCCTAAGGTTGACGGCGTGCCAAGTCCTGGGCACTTCTTTTCCTTCCATTGTTTGTAGTTTATAAGAGCAGCTCTAGTATGCCTCCGTCACCCTATAGGGTCCTTCCTACTTCGGACCCAACTTGCCTTGGTCTTCCACTTTGCTTGCTTCATTCCTCTGGAACGCATACTCGTCTGGCTTAAATGACATTGGTCTAACCTTTTGGTTATAATACTATTCCATTTTAGTCTTATATTTGGCTTCTCTTATTGCCGCTGCTTCCCTTCTTTCCTGAAGGAGATCCATATTTAGACGCAGCTCGTTCTCGTTCTCGTTCTCGTCCTCTCTGATCATCATGGTCCTATGAGTAGGCATCCCTATTTCCACTGGTATTACGGCTTCACTCCCGTATGTGAGGCTGAAGGGCGTTTCGCCGTTGCTTTGCTTCAGGGAGGTACGATGAGCCCAAAGTACCTAGTTAGCTTCACGTCAACCATCCCGCTCTCTCCCTTCCGACCTTGCTTTAATTCCTTCCATCAAACTCTTATTAGCCCTTTCCACTAAACCGTTGGCCTGCGGATGAGCCACTGTCGTGTTCATCTGTTTAATGTTCAGGGATTCGCACCAACCTTTGAATGGATCATTAACGAACTGGGTTCCGTTATCCGTGACTATCACTCGTGGAAGCCCGAAATGACACACGATGTTATACCCACAACGAACTTCTTTTACGCCTTCCTATGAGTCTGGCAACCGGCCATGTTCTCTTCCATTTCGTAAAGTAGTCGATGGCTACAATAATGAATTTGAGTTTTCCGAAGGCCTGAGGCAGGGGGCCCAGAATGTCCATTCCCCATTGGTAAAATGGCCATGGTGCCATGATTGAAGTCATTAGGGTTTTAGGGTGTCTCAGCACCGGAGCATGCACTTGGCATGAGTCACATTTTTTGGTCACACTTCTAGCGTCCCTGTGCATGGTTGGCCAGTAGTATCCCTGCCTTATGGACTTTGCCACCACCGACCTCGCCCCGATGTTCATTCCGCAGGATCCCATGTGTATCTCTCGGATAGCGTAGTTGGCATGTAAGGGTCCCACACATCTTAACATGGGTACCAGATATCCTTTTTTGAAGAGTACGCCTTCCTCGAAGACGTACTAATTTATTTTCATTCTCAGAGCCTCCTTCCCTCCTTATCTTCCGGCCACACTCCCTTGGACAAGCATCGTATGATGGGGGTCATCCAGTTGTCTTCCTCTTCCTCTACTATGGCACTTACCTCCTTTCGATCAGTTGATCGTTCCGCCAATACTTCAACAAGAACCTTTTTGGTGAGATGATCAAACGCATGAGTAGCTAGCTTGCTAAGGATGTCAGCCTTCTGGTTTAGATTTCTGGGTATGTTCTGGATGACAAAACTTCTAAACCCGGCTATGCACTCCTTTGCCGTGGCTAGGTATTTAATCATGCTAGTGCTGCTTGCCACGTAGCTCCCATTGATCTGGCTTGCTACTAGTTTCGAATCGACCTTCGCATCGATGTCTCAGACCTGCATCTTTTTGGCCATGCGGAGACCCGCGAGCAGAGCCTCGTACTCGACCTCGTTATTCGTGCTTGTAAAGTCCAATCGGAGAGCGTACGTGAACTCAACGCCGCTGGGGCTGATGAGCACTAAACCTGCCCCGGACCCCTTGTTGTTTGAGGCACCATCAGTGAATAGGGTCCATTTTTCAACTTCGTCTTGGTTCGGTACGTCGGCCGGGAGTCGGAAGAACTCCTCGGGATGGGTTCCCACGGGAGCCTCCGACAAGAAGTCAGCCAGTACCTGTCCTTTTATGGCACTTCTTGGTTCGTACGCTATATTGTACGCTCCCAATTCCACCGAGTATTTGGCGAGTTTCCCTGATGCTTGGGCCTTGTTCAATATCTGCTTCAGCGGCTGATCTGTTATGACCTTGATGGGGTGGGCTTCGAAGTACCTTCGTAATCTCCGTGACATGTGTAACAATGATAGGGCCAATTTTTCCATAGGGGCATAGTTTCTTTCGGCCTCGTTCAGTGTCCTGCTAACATAGTGTATCGGACATTGCTTTCCTTTCCTTTCTGTCAGTAATACCGCGCTCACAGCCTCCGTTGCCGCTGCTAGATACACATATAGCATTTCTTCCTTAACAGGAGTGGTTAACAACGGCAACCCCATTATGCATTGCTTCATTTCTTGGAATGCCTTTTCCGCGCTTTCGGTCCAGCGGTATTCGCCCTTGTTTTCTTTCGTTATATCCTTCAATGTTTCAAAGAAGGGTGATGATTTTTCAGCGGAACGGGATAAGAACCTTTTCAACGCGGCTAACTTCCCGCTCAAACTTTGCATCTCCTTTAAAGTCCGAGGGGATTGCATGTCAGCGATTGCCTTGGTTTTCTTTGGATTGGCCCGGATTCCTTTGGAGGTGACCATGTATCCTAGGAACTTTCCTTCTTCCACCCCAAACGAGCATTTTTTCAGGTTCAACTTCATGTTGATCCTCCGGAGGTTGTCAAACGTCTCGGCGATGTCTGCTATCAGCATTTTTTCGTCGTTGCTCTTGATGACCATGTCATCGACATAAGCCTTTAGGTTTCTTCCGATCTGGGATTGAAAGGCCGTGTCGACCAGTCTTTGCTAAGTAGCCCCCGCGTTTTTAAGTTTGAATGGCATCTTCCTGTAGTAATACGTGCCGCGGTCTGTGTAGAATGCCGTCTTCTCTTCATCCTCCTAAGCCATCTGCACTTGGTGATATCCCTTATATGCATCCATGAAACATTTGTATCAGAAACCTATTACTGACTCTATTTTCTCGTCGATGTCCGGTAGGGGATAGTAATCCTTTAGGCACGCCGAGTTAAGATTTTTAAAATCTATGCACATTCTCCAAGATTCGTCGGTCTTTTTCACCAGTACTGGGTTTTCTATCCACGTAGGGTACCTTACCGGACGAACTATTCCCACATTCACCCACTCTTCCACCTCTTTGATCACTACATGGGTTCTATCAGAAGCTAGTACTCTTCTTTTTTGTGCTATGGGTTCTATCGAGGGATTGACGTTGAGTGAGTGTTCTATGATTCTTTTTGGTACCCCCGTCATGTCCACCGATTCCCATGCGAAAACATCCATGCTTTTCTTTAACAATGTTCTGAGTTGGCTCTTACATTCTTTCGACAAGTTTCCCCCTATCGTAACCAGCTGATCCGGGTATGCCGGGTTGACTAACGTTTGTTCTGTTAAATCTACTCTTTCCGGACCTTCTTCTTCTTGTAGATTTTTTTACTGGCTCCCTTTTCAATCATTTGCTTCTTCTCCAGCCTTCGGCATTCGGCAATAATCACAGTCCGCGTAACCAGAGTTGCGATACCTCTCGGGGTGGGAAATTTTATCATGGAGTGTATAGTTGAGGACACCGCCCGGAGGGCTCTTAAACCCGTCCTTCCGAAAATGACATTATAGGGTGAGGGAGCTCGGACTACAGTGAAGTTTACCACTATTGTCCTGAACAATCCGCCGTCACCGAAAACTACCTCCAATTCGATTTTTCCTAAGGGCTTCACCACTCCCCCGGCAAAGCCTACTAGATCCATCTGTGTTCTCCTCAACCGTGACTTCATCGCGGGCTCAAGTTTTTGAAGCAATGTTCGAATATTACCTCTAGCGAGGCCCCCTGATCTATGTACACTCTTCGGACCAGATATCCTTCCATAACTGCCTCTATAACGAGTGGTTCGTCCGACACATCCTCTACTGACAAAGGAGGGAACGAGATGGGTACCTTCATCCAACTCTCGTCCCTCTCGATTGACTTTCTCTTCTTGTCATCCGGCCACGACCTGATCATGTTTATTATTTTGTCTTTTCCCGCGTCTCTCCCTTTGGCATTTCCCCGTCCCCGTTGCCTAACGTCTTTGATCAGGTGGTTGAGTTTTCCCGATTCCAAGGCCATTTCGAGTTGTCTTCTTAGTTGAAAGCAGTCGTTGGTATAATGTCCTTTCTCACCGTGGTAGTCGCAATATCTGTCTTGGTTTTCCTTTTTTGGCGGGAGTTGCATCGGCCTAGGTGGCTGCAGGTTTAGCTGAGGTTCCGTAGCTAATATTTCTTTGGGCAGTTTGGTGAGCGAGCTAAGGCTGGATTTGGGGTGTTGGGAGCCCTGATCCCTGTGCGCCTGATACGGAGCCGGGACACGGTATGGTACTAGTCCATCCCTGTTGTTGAACGTGTTCCTCCCTTCGTTCCTTCGTCGATCGACCCCATAACCTCCCCTATTGAATCGGTCTTCTCTCCTACTAGTCAGACCCATCGGCTTCTTGGAGGCCTCCGACACTTCTCCTTTGGGCAATTCTGTGCTAGCAAAGGCCTCTTCCGACCTTACGAAGTCGTCCAACCTTGTCATCATTTCATCTACCGTCTTGGGCACCTTATCGGAGAACCGTTTGGCCAGTTCCGGGCATTTATGAGCGTCCATGAAAGATGATATCTTCATGACCTCCGGAACACCTGCAATGAAGCCCGTCTCTACTATCCATCTTTCTTTGAAGGTTACGAGGGTCTCGTTTGCCTTTCTCACGATCTTAGTTATTTCCGTCGGATCTTTGAAGCATGCTCTTCTTGTTGAGAATCTGGTTGTGAACTGGAGCCTGAGTTCCGCCCACCCATCAATGCTGCCTGGCGGGAGGTTCTCGAACCACCCCCTTGCGCTTCCGTCTAGAGTCTGTTGGAACATGCGGCACCACACAGGCATGGGCCACTCGCCCGAATTTGCTGCAGACGAGAAACGACTAAGATGGTCTTCTGGGTCCGTTGCTCCGTCGTACAACCTGATGTTCGCCGGCATCTTAAACTCTGGGCCGGCGAACTCTATTATCCTTCGGGTCAAGGGAGTCTTCACTGCTTCCTTGAAAGGTTTCTTCAGATCAGCGTCCACTACTGTCCCCGTTACAACCGTCTGAACCCTCGGCTGATCCTCCGTGTCATCAAAACTCAAGCGTATAGGAGATACGTTGCCCCTCCCGTTATGCTCCTTTAGTAGCGACCTGAGGGCCGATAGGTGTCCTTCGATCTGTTCTCTTGCGGAGGGAACAACCCCGTCGAGGGGGGTTTCGACATTAATTTCCAAAGGACCCCCCGAAGTAGATCCGGAGACATTTCCGGTTACGCCGGTGGGCGTTGCCCCAATGTTGTCTCCGGGTGTTCCCCTGAGTAGTCCGCCTGTCATTCTAGTGCTCTGGCAGATTGACTAAGCGTCCCACGGATGGCGCCAATTTGTTAAGGTAAAGATTCACCCTTCGTCAGAACGTCCGGATCCGATAGAGCTGACGTCCCTCAGATTCCTGAAATGTAGGAAACAGACACGTTAGCCTCGCCTTGGGGAAGTCCCAAGACCAAGCTCCGGCGCAAGGATAAGTAAAGGGATATTCCGATAGAAACTTATGAGTAAAAATATGATTCGAAGTCTGAGCCTTTTTTATGTGTGCGAGTGAAAGGTATTTATACACGAGGAGGGGAACAGTGTCGAAGCACTGTTCTCCTCCTGTTCATGTACTATGGGGCATGGATCCCTGGGCTATACCTAGTATTCTTGCCAGGTATTAGGTGTACCTTGAATTCAGGATCCCGTGAAACCCGGAATTAAGAAGTGCGTTGGCTGTTCCGGATATTCCTCCGGAACGTTAGCGGAAGTCCCTCCGGAGCCACCCTCCGGTGCATGTTTTGGATACCTCCGTCGTCACACATTGATGGATGCATCCTTCTATATTAACACCTATCAAGTGTGAACCTTGGTATAACTAATTTGCACATTGACGGAGAGAGTGACAGTTGTTTAATGCTCGACTTAATGTTTCTACTCTAAGGTGGCGTTTGGTTCGTGAATTAGAAACTCTGAAATTTTTAATTCTAAAAAAATTAAATTCTTGAGAATATAAAATTTTAGAATTTAAAATATCTTCGCATGTGTTGTTGACAGAAATTCATAATATTTTAAAATCTGTCATTATGTTTATTATTGCAACTTTTTCAGGGAGTGACGGATCGGGGTGTCAAAAGCCCGACCCGCCCCAATTAAGCCTACTCGGGTCGGATTACTCATGTCAAAAAAACTTATTCGGGTCAACCCAAATAATCTGAATACTAAATAGGGTTGGGTATCGGGTTGGAAATTTTGATAACTCGGGTTCGGATCGACCCGATTGACCCGAATAAATATATATATATATATATATATATATATATATATTTTAAATATATTTATTATATATACTATATATATATAATATAAATTTATAAATATTCTCATTTAAACGAGTAAAAAATAAACATTTTTATTATTATTTTACTCATATTGGGGCTAACGAACTCCGAACGGACTCAACCCGAGTTGACCCGATCCGAATTGGACACGAACCGACTAACTGATCATATAGGGTAAGTTCGGGTATGAAGTTTTTTTACCTTGAATCGATTCTGACCGGACAAACACATAACTATTAACTCTCAATAAAATTAAACCATTACACTAAGGCCAACGGTTTGGAATTGAGGGGGCACTTTTATCAATTAAGAAGCTATATTTTATTGTAGCTAATTGGTCTCCACCCGCTTCGCTTTGCTTGCCCTCGAGACTTCGCGAACTCAGGGTTCGCGCACGCAGCTCGGACCAGCATACATCTCTCCTCGGGTGTGAGCCCTGTTTCGTCGATACATACTGTTCGCAATGTTATGGAAGAGAAACAACAAAAAACAACAATAGAGAAAGAGGATAATATTAATGCAAGTAAAAGTATTGGCATCGCAAATTAGCAATGTTTTCTGATGCAAAGTAAACTCACCTATATACTAGTAATATAGCTTCCGCTTATAATATCTTGACTTGCTCTTATTCCTCGCTCGAAAAAGTAAGAAATAATCATTGTAGAATATAATTCTCTACTCCACTATCATCTGACACATCGATCCAACTCCTGCTGATTTGTAAAGTCTACATGTTGATGAATCCATTGTGTATGCTTCCCAGAATAGATACCGCTCGAAAATAAATTCGCGCAGCGTTTCGACCAGGAGGGTGGAGCTCCCGTCCCGCCCCCCGCCACCCAAATAGCCCCCTCCCCCCTCCCCCCCCCCCCCCCCCCCCCCCCCGGGACACTCGCCCTCCTACCCACCCCAACTTCTTGTTTTTTCGGCCAATTTCGCGACTCAAAACGAAACAAGAAAACGTGTTTGAAAAGTGCCGTCTTCCCCTCTAATTCAAACACGTTGGCCACCAAACGACTTACATTTTAAAAGAATAATATATTATTATAATTAATTTTTAAAATCTATTTATATCCTAAACTTTTATATTTTAAAAACACACACACATACCATGCTATATCTTCAATTCTTTCTACCTACAATCAAAAAAAAAAAATGTCTCGATCCCAAATGACGGGTTTCTTAAATCTCTCAACTTTCTCGCAGTCCTTGGCACAACTAACTCGAATCAATCGTCATCCTCGAACCCGTCGACGCCATCTTCACAAAACTCTATCGGAAGCTCCTCCCAATTCCCATCCGGCCAATTCCCATCCGGCCAATTCGCCCGGCCAATTCCCTTTTGCTCCACAATACTTTCCCCAAATGACACCCGAAAAATATTCTTTCAACAACAACAAGCGTTTCCAACAAGCGCAACTCAACACAAATTTCAAAATTTTCCAAACCAAAATGTCCCCGGAAAAACTCAATTCAATGTACCACAACCACAACCACCTCAAAAAGAGAAACCTTCGAAAAAGGGAAAAACCGAATGGCAAAAAAATTCATCCGTCCCCGCGGGTTGATTTGTACCTCTACGGACGACGACAAAATCGAAGACGAAGTAGAGTGTTTGTGATGACGGACGACTAGCGGGATCCGACTCAAACTTCGTTTTGTTGCGTTGGGACACGTGTCGGAGAGAAGTTATTGTGCGAGTTTGGGTAAGGAGTTTTCGAGAACATGTGATACGGGACGCTTGACCGATAATGAAGATGCTTTTGGGGGCAGATTCATGACGATTTCAACAAAAGTACCAATGGCGTTTTTCGTACCAAGAATATGATAACGGGGAAATGGAATCGGATGCAACCCGATTGTCAAAAGTTTCACGCTATTTACAAAGGAATAACTCGTAAAAGCGGTGAAAATGACGGTGATGTTTTGGAAGCTGCGAGAATTGGCTCGAATATTCGGCTTGTAATAAGGGTGAAAAAATTTGCTTAACGAACACGGGTGGAGGGGTGCTCAAAAACACCCAATAAAATGTGGACGCTAGCGTATACTTTGACCCGAGGATCACACGGAAATATTCGGTCCAGATGCTCGGCCTCGACCACCGGGTAAAACGAGACCCGCCAAGAAGACAAAGTCAGAAACAACTGAGAGCAGCGCGGGTAGTGGTTCGGGGTCTTATGAGACGTTTGTAAACGAGGAGTTACGCCAGAAGATCCAAGCCGGTTAAATCTGGCTACGGAGGCAAAGAAGAAAATTAAAGCAACAATCGGCAACGGAGCTAAAACGAGTTGCAGTTTCTCACGATATGATGCCGACCTCTTTGCTTGTAACCAAAGAAGTCAATAATAAAAACGAAAACAGAAGCACAAATAATGACGAAATAAGCAGTTTATTAATTTTTCGTATTGTATTTTTATTTCCGTGTTTATTTTTATCTTTCGTTATTGTTTTTATTTATTTTCGTATTGTTTTTTTTATTTTCGTATTGTTTTTTTCTTTTCCGTATTTGTAATTTTTATTTTATGAAATGAATTTTAATTTGTGTGAAAAATGAAAAAGAAAATAAAATTGTGAGTGGGTGAGGCCCAAATGAAGAGGAGAAGAAATGTCATGAGTGAAGGGATGTTTTTTTGTGTTGTGTTGAAATGAGATGGCGCTGAGATGGCAGCAATGGGGCCCAAATAAAGAGGCAAAGCCTCTTCACTACACATTTTGCTCTAAGTACATAAACAAATGTAATCATCATGCGGGGAAAATAATATAATAAAAGAAAAGTTGGAGTAAAGAGTAACAACTAACAAAGCAAGATATATTTTATTGTTTATCGAGTTATAAGTCATGAAGTTGTGGATGATGACGTTAGTCGCTATTACTATTGTTCTTTGAGCAAGGTTATAAATAGCGTGAAGCGTGATGTGGCGGTATAGTCAAGCCTCAAGCTTTAGCGTGAGGCGTTGCGTCATAGTGTTTTTAAGGTGTGACTCAAGGCAGCAAAAAATATTTATAGAGTGGTCAATATTAGTTAGCTTAAAACTGAGTTATGGAGTTACTACTTACTATGCCCGAATCCCATACAACCCAAATCATAAATACTTGTAAATAAGCTCAAGTCCATGAAATCTCTTACAAGCTTCAAAAAAATGCGCGCTATAGCGCGCTTTATCACGCCTTATCGCGCTTTATTGCACGCCACGCCTAGAGACGACGTCTTGGCCTGTTTCGTAACGTGAAGGTCACGCTTCGCGTTATAACGCCGCTATAACGCGCCTTTTAAAACCCTGGTTTTGAGGCTAACCCTCTACTGCACCCCATAGAGGTAATACCACACATATTCTCTATATATATTTACTATATTGTAAAGCATTTAGGACATTTTATTTTTAGAAAGACTGAAAAAATCAGACTTTTAAACTTAATTATGATGGAAATATAAGGATGTGTAATCTTGACCATTCATTTCATTTTAAAGAACCACATTTTAGAGTGACATGTGTCACTTGTTAATTAAAAAATCACATTTATTTTTAAATTTAAATATCTTTTTATCTATTTAATTTTTTATTATCTAATTTCATAATATTTTTTAAAATTTTGTGATGTTTAATTTAACATCCATTTTAATATATTTTTATTAATTTTTAGTGTTTTGATTTTTAATACCTTTTAAACAGCTACTTTGCGCGAATACCATGCCTAGTATTACTTTCAAATGAACAATTGCATGTTACACGATGGTCATTCTTTTCTTATCTCCTTTTTTTTTTTGAAAAACTATTTTCGCTATTACCTTTAAACTGGAAAAAAGGGTCTTCATGTTTTAATGGTATTTGGAAGTCTACGATCAAATACTTCAAAACTTGTTGACTTGCTCAAAGTCAACTTGTCCAATACGCCGGCTATTATGAATAGCAAGTACGGAGTAATATACATTCTGACTTCTAAGAAATTGACACTGAATTGAATAATCATAATTGTTAAAAAAAATCAGTAAACATATGAACACCCGATCGATCTCCAACTATCATTCCGTATCTTTCTCATTACCATGGCCGGATTTGAGCATGTGCGGGGTGCTCGACCGCACAGAGCCTCCAAATTTTCAAAGGCCTTAAGATTTGAATGGCAGTAGTGTTTTAATTCGGGTTTTTTTCTTGTAAAATTGATGAAAATGTACAGTAAAACCTAAAATACAATGATTTTGATGGAATCTAAGTAAAAATCAAGAAGTTTTAAGTTCTTATAAGGAAAATGGCAAACAAACTGGGTTATGAAAGTTTATACGCATGAGGAAGATGACAAGTTTGAACAGTTTTCAGTTTGCACCCCTAACGTTTTTAGGCTTTGTATTTTGGGCTAATATTTCAATTTAGTTTCTAAATAAGTACAAATACGTTTATGAAATTAATATTTTCAACCCAAGTTTAAGACAAAGTTTAAAGATGATCCAATTTGTTTACTAGACAATCCATTTTTTTATTTGCTATACAAAAAGTTTAAAAGGTGTTCTAGTTCTATCAATGAAATACATATAAACTTTCTAAACACTGTTATTTTAGTATTTTTTGGGTATTTGACATCTTTTCATTATGTATTTTTTCTTTTATATTTATAATCTTTCGTGTTGCTTAAGGGGCCTAAATTTTTATTATGGCACAGGGCCTCCAAAATTCACGGGTCGGCCCTGCTCACTACTCGTCACCTAACAACATCCTTTCTTTCTATTTCTTAACCACGCACGAGTCGTTTGTAAAATCTTGAGGTCTTTTGAGTTCGAAACCATGGGAGCCGGGGGCAAAGTGAACGTTTCAAAAATAGAAAAGATGTACTCAAACGTGTTCCCGTCTTCAAACCTCCTTTTGGCATCGGTGATCTTAAGAGAACCATACCACTACATTGTTTTAAACGCTTATTAATTCGCTCTTTTGCATCTTTCTTTCGAGATCTTATTATAATCTATGCCTTGTCTTATCTCGCATCAAATTACATTCCATTGCTCCCTCAAACCAATGAGAACACATTTTTTAAACTTTGAATTAAATATTCATGACTATTTAACTTTGTTGAATAACACATACAACCAAAACAATTTAGGTGAGAGAGACTTGGTTCTTTATCGTAAACTAACATATAAGGGCATGCTCCAGACAAGCCCGATGGGGGAAGCCTATTAATAAGATAAACACTAGTTAATACACATTCAATCCACATATTAAAGGGAATCCTCCCTGAAACATAAGACCTTTAGCAACATTCAACAAATATCTATGAATCCTTTATGCTATGCCATTTTGCTGAGGTGTGTGAGCACGTGAAGTTTAATGAACAATACCTTTTGTTATCCCAAATACTTAATCCATAACACAACACTAATAAGCTACCAATAAGCTATATATAAGCCGAACCAAATAAGAAATAAAGAGAGGAAAGTTGGAAGAATATATTAGAGAGAGAAAGTAGAGTTTGGTATGGTTACACACACAAATGGCAACCAACACCCTTCACCACATGAGGTGAAAGGGTATTTATAGTCCAAGCCAACAAGCTAGGCGTATGGACTTTCCTTTGGACCGGGCTTGGCTATTTGTTGGGCTTTAGCCCGAAACATAGACAATATTAGCTTAAAGTCCAAGCCCGTTAAACCCGACTAGCCTATTACAAACTAAGATTAATAATAACTTAGATGACCGATAACATTCTTGTTTGACTTAATAAAATTAAGGCTAACAATCTCCCTCAATGTTGAGGTTATCTTGATTTGACTTTATCTCCTCCAACGTTGAAGTAATCTTGATTTGACTTTTACGCTTTGCCTTCTTCGGTCTTGTCTTTGTCTTTTCTTGTTTGTAATGACTTTGTTGTTTCATGCTTTTTGATCTTGATCTTGAGCCTTCACCTTTTGACTTTGAGTGCTTGAGATCTTTAATCTTGCATCATCTCCTTATCTTGAATCATCTTGATTTGACTTTCTTGATCAACTTATGCTTTTGACCGACATACTCATACTCGTCTTGAAAGCTTGTAAACTCCTCTTCTTCATCAAGGTTAACAATCCCCCCTATTGAATGTGACTAAGGCTAACAATTCCCCAAAGGATGATTCCTTGTTTGACTTTGAATATCTTTGATGATGAAGAAGTTCGTGATTATTAGAGTTGTTGAATTTGACATGAACTTGAGCTTTCTAACCGATTACATTCTTGTTTAGCAGCAACAGTCTTGAGGCTGAATGTTTAACTTTTAAAGCTTGAATATGAGTGTGTGGTTATGAATCCGACTTGGCTGGAATGAGACTGCAACACTGATGTTTGTACCTGCATTTGAGTGTTAGAAATAAACATCAGATATAGACGAATATGGCTTTGTCATTCGTCAAGATTTGGTTGCAATAACCTCTGGTTCCATGAGGACTAACCTGTGATCATGTAGGTTTAATTTGAAAGAACCTCCTTGATAGGATTTCCAGCTTAAAGCGTAGAATCTTCTAACACAGATGTATTAGATTCACCATGCTTGCTTGTTCTCATTACCAGAACGTCTCGAAGCAGACAACACGATAAGAGTAAATCAGATAGTTACTATCTTTCTGATTAAGACATCAATTCATTTACTGGACCAAATTAATATCCAGTTAGCACAAGCTTGATTCATATAGAATCTTGCAAGTCGCCTACCACAGTGTTATTTGATGATGACACTGGAAGGATTTTCATTGTCACTGTGGATACTAAAGAGTATCACTTTGATGTTCTGGCAAGATCACAAGGATAATGCATAGGACTCTTGTTACAACTTGTGAACTTAATGGTGTTCAACAAGTATATTTTTGACATTGTGTCCTAATGAGATTAATAGTTTTGATCTCTTTTGGCTCTAGAACCGATTTGTGCACTTTGGTTTTAGTAATTGGAGGCTGGAGCTGACTGCCATATAT
Source organism: Tanacetum coccineum (assembly GCA_026074375.1). NCBI lineage: Eukaryota > Viridiplantae > Streptophyta > Magnoliopsida > Asterales > Asteraceae > Tanacetum > Tanacetum coccineum. The sequence continues at coordinate 18,397 of BQNB010026593.1, read as the reverse complement.
TCAATATCAACAATCTCGGAGTGAGATGTTAATAGATTACGTGTGCATCTTCGTGACAAATGAGACATGTCTCTTTTGAGAGAAACTCGAATGGCTGAGAAGGGTTGTGCATTGCATCACTGGGTTCATGATGTCTGTCTTCAATACCAGCAATCATCTTTGTGAGTCTGATAGATTATGTATTGACCCGGTTTCTTGCTAAAGTTGTGTGGAGGGCTTCTTTCTTTTCACCCTTTATTCATACATTTCTTTTTCATTCTTCAACCCCTTCAATGCTTACTAAGACGTCATTACTAACACCTTGTTATGATTGTTCCAGTGTTAACTCGTGTCTTAGTCAGCATTATTCTTATTTCTCATTCTTCTCCAAATCATACATAAGGACTTCTAATTCTATCTATGGAATGTCCATGGGTAGATTCTCCTAGTTCTGGTTGGATCATAGGACTTTTACCTAACCTTAACCACATTATGACTTCATCGACGTCGTGAGTTAATTAGTTTTAGGGTATAGAGATCAAAACCATAAAACCATTGAAAATTAATCAAAGTGTTTGATAGAAATCAAGACGTTTTTAACACTTTGAGAGTCTCATTCTTTTGAAATACTCCTCCTACACATGTGCATTGAAATTTGAAATTGTTTCGCACATGTGGGTAGAAGTTGTGCACTTAGAGTCTTAACGATCACATTCTTCTATATTACATTTTAATCATATTTTCTCTCCTTATTTTAAATATTAAATCTTTTAGTATTTGAAATACCAATTGATTAAAATGACATTTTCTTAAAAGCTTATGGGGAGAAGAATGTATACATAGCATGAAATATGGAACATATTCTTGATTGCCTTAGTGAACAGTGTATATTATTATCTGACATTGAGGTACCACATTTTGATTTCACTGAATGTTTTTGGATACATAAAATTGACATTTATAAGATATACTCAAAATACATTAAAGGCTTTGGTATTAAAAGCTCCCCCTTAAAAATTAATCCATATAAATATGACATTTTTGAGAAAATTAATACCACAATTTTGGAAATGTATGTGAGGAGGGAGTGTTGGACACATAATTTTAAAAGATACCATATGTTATTAAAGGAATTTGACATTAAAGGTGCTGCATGGAAAATTGTGTTCAACGATTTTTAAAAACCTGATAGAAGACTTCTCTTCTATTTTTAGAGTAAGTGCACTGAATTGTACACTTCCCTAACAGTTGGGTCCGGGTTACAGTTTGAAGTAACTGTAAGCCATTGTCATGAGCTTAAAACTTTTGAATGTTTTGTATAGGATCCCAAGACCCGAGAAATTTAACTTTCTCGTTGATAGGATAAGTTATCTTAAAATATACACAGGAAAGTCCGAGTTATGCACTGAAATGTACATAAGTCATAGAGAAAATTTAGAAATGACATCTTTTAAAACGTTTGAACTCTTGCTCGAACTTCATTTACACACCCGTGTCAATGTTAATCGACATTTCTAGGTACGTAAATGTTATCGATTCCAAGAGACATGTCGAGAAGATTCTTTTTGGTATTTTTGAAATCTTCTGATTTTGTATTTTGTTTTTCTAGATTTTATATTTTAGTATTTGATTTTTGAATAGTTATATACAAATTGATGTTTGATGTATATCAAGCAGATACGTTTGCCAGAACCTCCAATTCATCTGGAGTCAAACATCTCATACCGAGTCATCTGACGAGGTACTTAAACCTATCTTCGGGTAAGGCTTTAGTAAACAGGCCAGCTAACTGGTATTCAGTTCCGTCAAAGAATAATTCAACTATACGCTTTTCAACATGTTCCTTTATGAAGTGATATCTCACATCAATGTGCTTGGTACGGGAGTGCTGGACTGGATTGCACGAGGTAGCTATGGTTGCCTTTGAGTCACAATACATAGGTATTTTATCAAAGTGAAAGCCATAATCTATGAGCTGAGTTTTCATCTAGAGAACTGGAGCAGACCACGCAGATAGAGACACATACTAGGCTTCTGCTGAAGACATTGAAGTTTTGACGACCATCTGACTAGCTTATCACCGCCTAGAAATTGTATGCCACCAGATGTGCTTTTACGTGTATCAAGACAGCCCGCATGATACGAATCTGAAAAAGCAGTTAGTTTGAAACTGGTGTCCTTCAGATACCATAGACCCATGTTAATGGTATTCTTAAGGTACCGAAAGATCCGTTTAACCTCATTGAGGTGCTTCTCAGTTGGTCTCGCTTGATAACGAGCACAATAACATGTTGCATGTACAATATCTGGTCTACTTGCTGTTAAGTACATGAGTGCTCCGACCATGCTACGATATTTTGTTTGGTCAATAGGAGTTCCGCTCAAATCATCATATAGGGGTTTAGTAGCCATTAGAGTACCAAGCCATTAGAGTACCAATGCTATCACATGAGGTCATGCCATGCTAGTATCTCTTGAGCATACTTAGCTTGGTTAATAAAGATACCACGTGGGGATTGGTGAATTTGAATTCCTAGAGAGAATTCCAGCTCCCCTATTATAGACATTTCAAACTTGATGTGCATTAGTTTTTCAAACTTTTTAAAAGTTTTGGATTCGTGAAACCAAAAATTATGTCATCAACGTAAATTTGCACTAGTAATATGTCATCCCCGTGTTTAGTAATGAACATAGTTGGATCAATAGAACCTTTTGAAAAACCTTTGGATACCAGGAAGTTAGAGAGTTCATCATACCACGCTCTTGGAGCTTGCTTGAGTCCATACAATGCCTTCTTGAGACGGTAGACTTTGTCAGGATGATATGGGTCTACGAATCCATCTGGCTGGTTGACGTACACTTCTTCCTTTAGAGGTCCATTCAGAAATGTTGTATTGACGTCCATTTGGTATATTGGAAATGATTTGTGTGCCGCATACGCAACGAATAACCAAATAGCCTCCAACCGAGCAATTGAAGCAAATGACTCTTTGAAATCATCGCTTTCCTGCTGATTGTATCCCTTGGCTACAAGACGAGCTTTGTTCCGGATTACAGTATTCTTTTCATCACGTTTGTTTTTCTAGAGACACTTCATGTTAATGATATTTTTGTAGAGTGGTCTGTCGACTAATTCCCATACATCTAGTCGACCAAACTGGTGAAGTTCTTCCTGCATCGCTTCAATACATGCATAATCAGCCATGGCTTCTTTGATGTTCTTCGGTTCGGTGAGTGCGAACATACACATCTTGACATTTGTTTCGAGCTGACGTCTTGTTCTAATTGATTAAGAAGGATTTCCAATGACTTGTTCTAACGGATGATCTCTTGTTCAACGATGTTTAGAAGGATGTCGTTGATAGAATGTGTGCATGTTTTACAAATCAACATATCGAGAAGATGTCTCCCCTTGTTCATGTACCAGTGTACTAAAGATGTTGATAAATTCGTCTTCTTCAACTTGTACATTTTCTACTTGAATTTCTGCTTGATTAATGTTCTCTGTAGCAGTGGCAGTTAATGGTTGAGTTGGTGTTTGACTTGTAGTTTTAGGTGTTGTTTGAATGTTCAATGGAGGTGTATCTGCAGTAACGGTTGTTGAAGTAAATGGAGTTGTGTTTTGTTGTTGACGTTGATCAGGTGCATCAGCAACATGTACAACAAAAGACTTTGACACAACTGGAGTAGTTCCATTGAGTAATTCATCGAACATCAAACTAAATAGCAAATCCAGCTCATTTGACGTTGTTACTGTCTCAGCTGCATGAGGAACATTTTTTTGACTTTGGAGACCAGGACTTAAACTGTCTTGTTCAAGTGTCGTTGTCGGACATTGTGGAACAGGGTCAGAACTGACGTGATCTGACGCCATTAAAGGCAATTCGTCAAAATTAACATGAATAGTCTCAACAGTCACTCTTGTTCTCTTGTTATATACCCTGTAAGCTCTTGACCGAGTAGAATACCCTACAAAAATACATGCATCACCTTTTTCTTTCATCTTGTCAAGATTCTCACAATCTCTGATGATATAACATAAAGAGCCAAAAATGTGAAAGAATTTTATAGACAGTTTTCGGCCATCGATGATGTGATAAGGAGTTTTCTCATGTCAAGGAATTACGAGTGAACGTGATGCTTAGCATTGTTCGAGCAACCTCAACAAGAGTACGGTTCTGTCTTTCGACAACGTCGTTTTGTTTAGGTGTTCGAGCAGTTGACGTTTGGTGTTCAATACCTTCTTGAGCAAAGTATGCATAAAGAGTTTTATTTAAGAATTTTGTGCCTTTGTCAGTTTGAACCGTTCTTATTTGAGCGTGAAGTCCTCTTTGCACAAGTTTGAGGAAATCGATGAGAACTTCAGGTGTTTCATCTTTGGACCTTAAAAAGTGAGTCCATGTATATCTCGAGTAATCATCAACAATTACCATCACATATTTCTTACCATTGATGCTTTCTACCTTCTTCTGGAGCTTGGGGTAGTTGTGGTCTTGAAAGACTTACGTTTTGCTTTCCCCAACTCACAAGAAGAACAAAGATGATCTTTGATGAATTTCAATTTTGGAAAGCCAGCCACAATGTCATACTTCGAAAGAAAGTTGATGGTATCAAAGTTTAGGCGTGAGAGACGACGATGCCATAACCATGCTTGTGACGATGAAGCTTTAGCCATTAAGAAAATTGGATTGGGAGAAGTTGTATGTTGAAAAGTGATGGAATAAAGATCTGTGGCATGAGAGCTTGTGAGAAGATCATTTCCTTTCAAATCACGAACATAACATGTAGATTTCCGAAAAGCAACTTCCAAATCCGCATCACAAAATTGACCAACGGAGAATAAATTATGATTCAGTCCTTCGACGTAGTAAACCCTCTTGATAGTGACATTTCCTTAAACCAGATCTCCATAACCAAGAATCGGTGCAATTTGATCATTTCCAAACTTCACCGTACCTAAAATTTTTTCCACAAAGTTACTTAGAAGCTTGAGATTTCCCATCATGTGCTTTAAGCACCCAGAGTCGATGATGAATAGAATTATCTCTACGAGCTGCAAAAGAATTAAAAGACAATGGAGTATTGGACAAAGTGGATTTCCTAAGTGTCATGGGTTCCAAAATATTAGTAGTTCTAGATTTAATTCCTAGAGGCAAACTAACATTAGGTTTAACATCAATTGTGCTAGACTTAGGTTTCCATTTATATCCGGGTGGTGTTGTTTTAGAGGACAACCATCGACATGTCTTACTAACATGCTCATATTGCTTCCTAGTTGTGCTTCTAGGTTTTTTATTAGTGGATTCTGAAGCAACTATTTTCTTAAGGGGTGTTGCAACAAATTGGTTCACAGTTCGCTTAGGTTCTTTAGTAATAATAGGCACAGCAATTGGCTGTTTAGTCCTAGAATTCACGCCATTAATATAATGAAAAACACACAAATCTTGATTGTTATTCAGCACACACAAGTAACAAAAAAAAAATTAACATTCGAGTTCTTAGCATTCAAATTGTCATTATACGCAGTTACAAACGTTTTATTATTAGAAAACTTAAAATTCCTACGGTGGTCTTTTACTTCTTTCTTATTCCCTTGCATATTTTTATGCAAGACTCTATCTTCCAATCGAGTGCTCTTAAGCTATGGTATGCTAACACTAGTAGTGGGAATTACTCCTGTAGAGAAAGATATGCGTTTATTAGTTTTCCTAATATCTTAAGGCAACTGTGTAGTTCTAGTTTCATTAAGCCTTGTGTGCACTTTGTATATTCCTTGAGCAATCACATTTGGGTTCTTTTGAACTGTATTCACATTTTGAGGCAAAATCTGTGCAGTGACTGGTTTTGATAAATCCTTTGACAAATTATTTCTGGTGACCGACCTTGACTTTGAAAAATCTTTCTTTTCAAGAGAATCTGAAAAAGTATTTGGTTTACCTAAAAATGATTGTTTTTGACATTTATAAGCATTCGGTTGTCTAATGATCGATGATTTATCAAACTTAGTTTCTACAGATTTTCCTTTCATCTTATCAATGAGTTCTTTTAACTCACTTATTGCAATGTTTTTGTCTTGTATCTGAGCTTTCAGATCTTGAATTTTGAAAAATTTGTCATTTAGTTCTCGAAATGAAGATAATTCTTTTTATTTCCAAGCTTTGTCCTTTTTTAATCTGTTCTTGACATTACTGTAAAGCAATTTCAAGATTAATAGCATATTGCTGAAGTGCTTCAAAACTTTTTGACGTTGTATTTCTTTTTGAAAGCTCGTTTTTAAGACTTTGACATTTTTCTAAAGCTTCAAAATAATTACATTGCAAATTAGTAACTTCATCAAGTTTAATGTACACACCAAGTATTGCATTCATGTGATCAACGTAGTAATATTTCTTGGAAAGACTGTGGATTTCCATTCAAAAACTGTGTTTTTTGAGTTTCCAGTTGAGATTTAAGAGAGTCTACTTCATGTTCAAGAGAATTAAAGTATCTTAAATCATCAACCATTTCCTCTTTCAAACACAAGTGAAATTTTTCTAAATTAGCCAAAATTGCAAGAATTTGAGGACTAAAATTTCCTTCAATGGTATTTTGAATAAACGGATCTATATGACCAAAATATGTCCTTTTAGCAATTGATTGTTTGCAACGTTCCACTCCATCAAAAATCGTGTCAACACTACTTTTAATTTTGAAAAGTTCTTTAGAGCTTTTACACTTTTGATCCCACGGAATGGATTCATCCATTCGTTTTCTAACAAAGTTGTTTGTTTATTAAAAGAGTCTTTTGAATTTTCATTTTTTACAAGTGTATGACTTATTCTTGACCTTCCTGAAAAATATCTTTGTTCAGCAGACTTTTCACGTTGTGGAACGAACAAATCATAATGATTATTCAAGTGTTTATAATCAAAAGGTTTGATTAAATCACTTAATTTTGATCGACCTTATTGGGCAAGACGAATCGTTTCGTCAGATTCAGGAGCTAACATTAAAGCAAGATTATCATTATAGCAACCTATATCATACAGACGAGGATTCGCTCTTTGAGCTTTCTTGAGGAACTCAGGTTTAACAAAACTCGTTTTACAATTACGATTAAGCATGTTCATTGTTTGAACGGATTGACCGGTTTTATATACAATATCATCCAAAACTTTGATTTTATTTTCCAAAGCAATGACTTTTTTAAGTTCCTTGTCTTCATGAGTTTTGTAAAACTTCTTTTGAGCCTCTTTTTCTTGTGACATTATGGAGATTGACTCTTGATGTGCAATAATCTCTTTTTTCATTTTTGAAATCATTTGATTTAAATCATTTATCTTTCGAGTATATTCATTAAATGACTTTTCAGAAGACATTTTGTGTAAGATTAGTTCCCCTTTAGCTTTTGCACATTCAATTTCAACCTTTGACGCGTAATTCACATCATGATACCTATCAAGTTTAGCTTGGAACTTTTTAAGGTCTTTGAACATCAATTAATTGTTCTTTGCTAGTTCAGTGTTTGCTTCTTTGATGATTCTAAACATTTATTTTTGTTTTTGAAATCCTCAATTTCACTTTTCAATTTATCAACTAAAGTCTGGTTTGATGATTCTAAAATTTTATTACGGTTTTTGCTTACATCAATTTCACATTTTAGTTTTTCAATTAAAGAATCAAGCAAATCACATTCTCTAGCAAGATCATCATCATCCTGGTCAGCCTCTTCTCTATTAGTACTCATATCCACTGAATCAGTAGTGATATTACTATCACCTTGTTCATCTGGATATGTGTCATTAACAGATTCAGGTGCTCAAGATGTTCTCTGTCATTGGCAAACACATTATAGTTATCATCATCATTTTGTACCTTTTGCAATGGCTCAGCATCAAAGATAGGTCTAGAATTATCAGTAGCATCTGGAGTGGCCTCTTGAATTTATGCCATGTACAGATAATGTGCTTCCAATTCCTGATCTTCATGTTCGTCATCAGTGTCATCCCTCCAATCAACTTGTTCAGAATTCAGCTGGACTCCAGCTTCCTCTTGCTTACACAATATCATCTTCTCCTTGTGATAATCTGCATTGTTTGCCCGTTTTGGTTTTTGATATTCCCTTGCTACATGCCTATATTCCTTGTAATTAAAGCATTGAATCCCAGACTGCTGCACCACCTATGTACCTACATTCTCCCTAGCCCCAGCAACATTGACTGCCCTCTGATTATCATACCCAGTTCCTTTGTTGATTCTTAGATTGTTATCATGATTTGCTCTACTGGTGTTGATGAAGTTCCGAGGTTGTTGTTGTTAGGTTTGTAGATTTTCTTGAATGATAAAGAGATTAAAGCCATGAGTTTATCAATCTCTTTCTCCTTGGACAATGCATCATCTTTAGTAACCACATCAGGTTCTTGATCATAAATGGGGGGAAGAGAGTTAACAATTACTTTACCTCTATTTCTGGTAGCAGCTTGTTGTGATCTGGTTGAGGAATTTTGAGTGTAGTGGGTGGGATGTGATTGAGAATGGTAAACTGGTTGTTGTTGAGCAACAAGTGCAAGTGGATTAGCAGTATGTGCTGGTCTTTCAACTTTTATCTCATTGACTTTGTTCTGGTGTTGCTTCAGAATGTCATATAGTTTGTGGTAGGAGACAATATTCAACTCTTGACTCTGCTTAACAAGTGTCACAAACCTTTGCCATTCTGGTTGTAATTGAAGTAAGAACTAAACATTCACTCGATGATTGGTAACTTCACACTTATTTCTAACAAGCTCATTCATCATCTTGTAAAACCTTGAGTAATACGATTCAAGTGATTCACCATCCTGTGAGGTGAACTTTCCATATTCCCAAATAGATTGGTTTCAAGATCTTGGACATTGATTGACTCATTTTGTTTCAATATTTTAATGGCTTTCCACATCTCCATAGCATTTGGACAAGCATCAACTGTGGAGTAGATATAATTGTCTATCCCTGTGAGAATTATATGAACAACTTCAACTTTAGCATTCAATAGGTTCTTTATGTCTTCTAAAACATTCTTATAGTTCTCCATGTACCCTTCTGTGGTGGTTTCTGAACTACCTTCTGCAACTGGAATTGTTCTTTTAGCCCATTTGAATTTGTAAGGTGGATGCTCAAGAAAATAGTGGATAAGTTCATGATTAGGTTTGGTGTCAATGTATCTCTTGATTCAGGATTTCCACTGAACATAATTACTCAGTGCTAACATTGGAGGACGATCTTTACCACTAGCTTCCATGATGGCATTGTGAAGAGCATTTTATGTTTGAGTTTGCATTGTGTTATTGGTAGTTGACATTTTAATGTTGTTGTGAAAGGATATCAGATCTCAAGTTTATGAAGTGATTGTTGTTGTGGATTTGATAATTGAAATCTAGTTCACGGGATTTTACAAGTCTTGATTAAACCAAGAAAAAAATGAGTACTTCGCAGGGTTTTACTAAATCAAGAAGAAACCGTGAAAATAGAATTGTTGATCGAAAAAGAAACATGTCAAAATCGGTTGATGTGTCAAAATCGGCTAGAGGCAATTTCTGCTAATGTCAATTTCGGATAATGGCAATTTTGGCTAATGGCAATTTTAGTTAATGGCAATTTTGGTAATGGCAATTTCGGTTGGCTAAAGACTGGCTATATCGGTTGAATGCACATTGTCTAAATCGGTTAACACAACTGGTCTAAATCGGTTGACCCAAATGGTCTAAATCCATTGACCCAAATGGTCTAAATCGGTTGAGCGAAATGGTCTAAATCGGTTGAGGTGCTAAACCGGTGGATTCATATGGCAAAATCGGTGGATTCATACTTTTCTAGAAAATCAACTTTTAAAACACCTAAAAGACACACTTTTTAATGTTTTTTATTGATTTCTCTTGCAAAAAACTAAGTATAACTAAGATACTCTTAACATAAAAACACAAACTTTATGGTTTTTAAGACCAAAAATTTTCCACTTTTTTAGATTTTCAAATGCTTTTTTTCTTTAAAAAAATGAACCACTTGGGGTGACCAAAAGTTAATCTCAAGAACATCAAACAGAACCACATAATCAGTTAATCTCAAATTTCTAATAGCAGGCAAGAGTAACATTTGGGTGACCAAAAGTTAAATTTAGACTTGAAATACTAATTACATTAAAAATATTTTAGTGGAAACTATTAATTTGCCTCATAATCAATTATTCATCCCACAAAAGATTATACATATAAGAACAAGTAAGAGCACAAAAAACATTTTAAAATGCACATTAAAAAACACATTTTCATTAAAAAAGGTAGGTCTTATACCTGCCATATTGGCACTAACACTTCCACGTGGGTTTTTATTGATAAGAGTGAGAATTTGCATATGTTCTTTTGTAAAAAAAGTAGGAAAAGAGGTCGAACCAGTGTAGGTAGAAGCACTTTTATGTACCTTTGCACTACCATTAAAGGTTTTTCCTATATTATTACCCCCGTGATTAGCCTTCCATTATTATTACCCGCATGATTAACCAAATTTAAATTTCATTTAAAACGAGCAAAAGTGTCCAATAAGTTACACCTTTCAACTGTATGACCAATTAAACCATTGTTGTTACATAAAAGATTAGGATTAGGACCCCTATTAGTATTATCAGAATTCCTTTTGAAATCATTAGACTTAAAACTGTTAGACTTGAAAACAAAAGCAGCAAGTTGAACTTTACTACCAGATAAAGAACCAGGGTGAAGTCCCCTACGAGACTCCTCCCTAGACACAACACTGAAAGCATCTTTCACATCAGGAAGAGGGTCTTTAGACAAGATATTGCTCCTAATAGGTTCATAAACATCATTTAAGACCATTAAAAATTGCGTAAGTCTTATTAGCTGATTATGTTTCAAAACCCCTTATGAGCAGCACAAGTACAAGAAGGTAGTAAAGTCAAGGTATCAAATTCTTTCCATAAGGAGTTCAACTTATGATAATAATTAGGCATAGATAAACCACCTTGTTTCAAACCATTAATCCTATAAAAACACATTAAAAATCACAGAACCATCCATTTTATCATAAGTTTCCTCTAACTCGGTCCAAACAATAGAAGCAATTTTATAATAAACTTATCCTATATACAATTCAAGAGACAAAGAACTAAGTATCCAACCAAGACCCAATGGCATTACATATTTCCCATTGTTGGGCTAACACAACACTAGTAATAGGTTTAACACAAGTACCATCAACAAATCACATCTTATTCTTACCTTTTAAAGTAATTTTCTTAGCAGTAGATCATGTTTTGTAATTATTAATTCACAATTGGCACATTAGAATTATCATTGGAATGCAAGAACAAATGATTACCAGCATCAAGACCATTAATCAATACTTCGTCCATAATGAAAACAAAACATAAAGAAATAATAACAACAAGACAAAAGAAGAACAAGAAGATCAATCAAACAGAACACACCAAACAATCACAAATACCAGACAAACAAAGAAAAAACAACAAATTAACAAACAACACAAGAAAATAACTCACAAACACACCAAACCACACCGATGAATCAAGCAAGACACCTTTATGTAAGTAGAGGTGGACAGAGTCAGACTATGTCAAAACTCATTTTAGATAGGTTTAAGGGAATACAAATACGACTTACAGATCAATACCAACATCGGAAGACATGAAACAACCACAATCACTCTTGATTCCCTTAGTCAAGAATGAAAATGATCAAAAGGCAACCGATTATAAGCAAGAACAACCTAGAATCAAAAACCCCCAAATCATGAAGAAATTAGGTTTTAAGAGAAAAACCTAATTTCAGATCCAAGCAATTAACCACCAGAACTATTGATTAAACCCTTAGGAATACCAAATCAATCAATAGAATCAAGAACCCTAAATTTTTTTTATCAATCCTTAGAAATTAAAGATCACCAATAAAACCCCTAAGGATCAAGAACTACCAATCAAATCGATTGACAGCTCTGATATCATATAAAACTATCAGCCTATTACCACTAACACTCTAAATTATCACCCAACCAACCACCCTTTGGTGACTTATTCTTACTAATGAAGCTATAGCAGATTATTCCTCAAATGAGTATTAACCAGTACGTACAAAAGAGAATTGTTGTCCCCAATTAGATGCAACACAAAAATACAAATCAAACTTACAATGAACCTCACTACAACTCACAAATGATATAAACATAAACTAGACTAAGACAAAGATCAAGATGATCAAATAGAATGAATCAAGACAATAACACTCTATTCTTAACTATTCTTTTAAGTGAAAAGGAAAGTAAAGTAAAGTAATGTAAAGAAAGAGGAAAGAGTGGAAAGATGTTTGATAGATTTTTGCATGTTCCATAGTTTATACGAAAGGAATGTAGTTTGTCTGATTTTAAATTTTTGATGTTTGTAGAATTACTATTATAGCCTTTAAAATAATTTGCTCCATACTAGATATCCACTAAACACAAGGTTCTTTTTGTGATTAAAGTCTTCTGATTTTTGTCTTTATTCTCTTTCATTAGCTTTCACCTCAAATATGGGATGCAAGGTTTGACCAAGAAAACTCAAAAAATTTACTACATTTCTCTTTAGTTTTCTTCACTTCCATCCTTCCTAAAAACTTAAGAACATGATATTTTTTTAGTTTCTTCCTTTTACTTTCATTTTCTTTCCTAATATAAATTTGAGAACACAGTGTAGGACCAGAGAAACTGAATATGTGTGAAAAGCAACAAGAGCTCCTAAACCCTAGATTTGTGATAAGCTGAGCTTATATAGAGCCAAAGAATCCAAATACACTAATTGAGTCCCTGTATAATAAAAACTTACAAATTATACACCAAACATTAAGAGTTAGACGTAAATACAAAACCAGTCTCTCAAGTACGAGTTTGACCAAAGTTAAAGAGATATTTCAACAAGGATGGGGATGGGAGTGAAAACGGAGATGGGATGGTAAATACAATTTTAGATATTCCCTAACTCGTTGTCATCCTTAAAAATACAGAAAGAATTTTGAGTTTCAACTCTAATTAAAAAAAAAAAGAAGAACTTTGTATCCTTTTAATACTATATGGTCTTAACACATTTTCCTAAATTTATTAATATACACATTTTTACACAACATTCACCCTTTTGTTGACAAGCTTCATATTTTCCATCACGTTCTCTCTCTTTTTTTCCTCTTTCTTTGTTCTATTCAATTCTGTTCCTCATATCATTCTAAGGTAAGTCCCAAAATAGTCAGTACATAACTTCCAGATAAAATAGATTTCACCACATACGGATGGCGTAGTTCTGCCCGTAAACATCAATACACACACACACACACACACACACACACACACACACACACACACACACACACACACACATATATATATATATATATATATATATATATATAATAAACACGTCTTTGCTATTGGGATTTTATAACTAGTTAAACCATTAACTACGAGTACGCAGCGGAATGGATATAGTTTTAGCATATAGATTAACACATAATAAAAATAAACGATTACTTACCTCTTGATCTTGAACTTGAAATGAAGTAGTGGTTAAATTACCACCTCTATGGTTGCTCACACAAACACGTCAATCAAGTATGCCGAGATTGCTAGTCTAGATCTCCACGAACCAAACACCTTGTGTTTTGAATCAATAACCAAATGCACCTTTGTGAGTATAACCGAAAATTAGTAAGCCTTATTTAGGGTTTGTATCGAATTCGGTTGAATATAAAAACCAAGAACCAAAAAATCCTAGTTAGGGTATTTTAACTTCGTCGAGAAAGGAGTGAAGCTAACGAACACCATTTTTGTTGATCTTGTATAGTCAAGCTAGGAGGACAAGAGGAACTGAAAACCCTAAAAGGGTTTTAGTTGATTTCGGTTGAGGAAAAGAAGAACCGAAAACCCTTATATGGGGAAATTCGGTCGTGGTTTTAGAGAAAGGGGAGAGCACCAATTTGTGTGTGTTTTAGGGTTGTAGAATGAATGATTATGAGGGATAGGGGTTGGTGTGTATATACTACCCAAACCCTAGTTCTAGATAAACTAGAATTCCCCAAATCCAAATCACATAATAACTCTTCCGCTTATCTCCAAAATTAAACAAAACACCTTTCTAGAAATCTATAGGGGCCGGTTACAATAAAGCACCCCTTAGGGTTCGGGTTTTGTCTAATTTAGTCCCTTGATTTATTATTTAAATATTCATTAGGTCAGTTATTAAAAGATAAAATCCTATTTTAACTAGGATTGATTATCCTCTAGCATCAGTGTACACATATAACACTATGCTTTATAATTTGTAAACATTTGTATTAGCAGTCATCTAAATTCTCTCAATTAGATATTGTTATCTAAATACTCTCAATTAGATACTGTTGTTGTTAGCTCATCTTGCTCTCATGCAAAAGTAACAACCAGTCTCATACACGATATAATATATACATGATGAATCCTTAGTTAAAACATAAGGTTTCCATCCATGTAATAAATTATCTCAAGTTAAATATACCATTTGAGACTTGCTTTAATGACATATTTCATTTGTGTTGTACTTAATCACCGCATATGCTTATTTTATTAAACATATTCCTAGATCGTTTGTTTAATTTCCTAAATTCCTAAGTGAAGTTCCATTCCAATCTCAAGGATTAACATCTTGCTTAGATGGGATGATGCTTTCACAACATATGAATTTTAAGGAAAAACAGAGTGCTCCTACTTAATGTCAAGTGTACTCAAGAGTTATCTTAATTTAATCAAAAATTATATTGTAATTAAACTTAAAATTTCAGCTCCTAGATTCATGATCCAATCCACACTTGGATTCTATTATCTTGTATAATTTATAAAGATTATTTTAAACTCATAACCTTTTGATTACACACCGTCCTCGCAAAGGTAATCATAAAGAAAAGAGTTATAAAACTTAATTGCCATATTGCAAATATAGACTCATAACCCCTTTTGATTACATATCGTCCTCGCAAAGGTAATCATTAAGGAAAGAGTTATGATCCTTAATTCGCCATATGTCAGATTTAAGAAAACCTGTATGACAATTAGTTATCTTTATATAATTAACGCGTGTAGAAAATAAAGATTTAATCATAGTCAATTGCTTGAGTAAGATTTAAAACTCTTATCATCAGTCATGCATTAATATGTATACAATTTAGTCCTTATGAGCCTTTCTTCAAAAGAAACTCATTCTAACCTTATATTTTACTGATTGGTGAAAGATCAATCAATCTTAACATTGATTGTCTTTTAAGGACTATATCTTTTCATTCATAGCTCTAAGATATTTATCAGATTCAAGATGTGATGATTCATCTTTATTAGTTAGCAGGTTTACTATGACCATCTAACTTATAATCCTCAGCATTGATTTAAAATATCATTTTATTGATGAGGCATCCTTGCGGATTTATGAATGAGAGTTACATTATACTTTGGTTTGACATTTACATGTTTAACCTTAGTATGACATCAGCAGGTGAATTCAAAATGTTATGTATTTTGTTCTTGAGTATCTTCAAGATCTATAGATGCTCCCACTTACTTTTGTAAGTAGAGATAATTCTCTAAATACTTAGTATTTAAGCAACAATAAATCGTTTTTAATTTGGAAATACAAAACACGTTTCACAATTCTCATCTCTAGCTTGTTAATAATATGCTTCATAAGATATTAACAAATTTTAAAACTCTAATCAAGACATAATGGGATTCATCCAATCCATAAATAGATAATGTCTTGAATATTCCTCTTATTAACATTTAAAACTAGTTAAACCATTAACTACGAGTACGCAGCGAAATAGATCTAGTTTTAGCATATAGATTAACACATATAAATTAAACAAGTAATTTAATAAC